>RJWT010048180.1:0-11185 GCA_004365215.1 Cuniculus paca | reverse complement strand
CCATGGGAAGAGCAGCTGTCCTCCATCCAGACTTTTCCACCATAACTTTTCTGCCTTGGGGTCAGTCAATCATGAATTGAAAACATGAGCCAAAATAAACCTCTCATTCATTCCATTGTGAATGTTTGATATTTTGTCCTAGCAATGAGAAAATTACTAAGACAGTGTCCATGTAGGAGATAAGGAAAAACAGACATCCAGGAGCTAATAACTGCTCTCAGATCATGAAAGAATAAATGGCAGGGCTAAATTACATTCATGATAGATTGGGGCTAGATTCTATGAGCTAGATTTTATGAGCATAATAGTATGATTAGGCCCCAGTCTCTGAGGTGGAGAATAGCTTCCAGAAGATAAATCAGGAAGTGCTCAGAATCAATAACTGAAGAGGAATGAAGAAAAAGGATTGGGAAGAGGGAAAGGTTGAGCAGTTTTTGGTCACAGAAGACCTCAATTGATTTCCTGGGGAGCTTTGCAGATGACATCAAACTTCAAAATTGTTCCAAGCCGAGAAAATGGGGGCAAGACTTATTCTACTACATTGACTGATAAGTCATTTGGTGCAGATTTTAGCTATCTGAAAAGATCATAGCTAAAAGGGTTTCCCAAGTAAATCTGTGGCACTCCCAACTCTGACTTCCAAAGATTGCAGTCAGCATACTATTCCCAAGTAGAAGGCATCAGCTAATCCATCTGCTACCAAGTAGCTGGTTGGCATCCACAAGGGTGGCACCATGCTGGATTTTCAGCATTGCTTTTTACTGTAGCAGTTTAAATTTCTCTGTTGCACAGGACCCTTGCAGGTGGTAAAAGTTCTATGCCACAGAGTATGTCCCTACATAACTGTCATCTCCTTTATCGAACCGTTGTTTCTCCCTACTTCCTCCCAGGTTCTCAGGAGCAGTCTCAGGTGTACTCTCTCAGATCTGTGAGGACACAATGGCTCTGCCTTGCACTTCCTGTGGGATCAGTCTTCCCCTCATCTATGGGTCCAGTACTTTCCCAGATGAGTTATGCTGTGACTCAACCCTTGCTTTTGGTCTGGCCTCTAGAAAAGTGGGTTGAGTTACATCTTGAGGCAGGTACAAACTGTATTCAAGGCAACGGTTTTTGCATCACCATCAAGCAAATAAAAAAAGAAGCAGCTTCTCAATAGAAAGAGGTTAGCCTTGTCTACAAGATAAGAGGCTCTATGGAAACCTATTGGTTCCATTCTTTCCCATGTTGACTCAAATGTCAACACCTGAGTCTCTGAGTCCTGTTTCCCAGGGAAAACCCTGCCTTTGACCTCACAGCCATGCTGTGACATAGAGAATTCTTCTGCCTTTGGAGGACAATTGCTATGCCACCTCTGGCCTCCTTACTTTCTTGTACTTTAGCTTGCCATGTAAGAAAGTGTCTGTGTATGTTTCCAAAGAGGCCTTCTGACTTTCAAACTTAACTTTCAATTAGTGACTAATCATCCTCAGCCTTTCATTGTCTTTTGCCTATAGCTACACACATTTAATTATTCAATTCCACATCCCCTGTATCTCTCCAAGCGTGAAATTCTGCAGCTGCTCACACACTCTCTCTCAGCCCTTCCCTGCCTCAGCTCCCTCTGGCTGGAAGCCATAATGGGGATCTTGAAACCCTGTCCACATTCCCTCTACTGGAAGCAATAAAATCTGCATTTTTTGGCCCAGACCATGCTTCATTTCCAAAGTCCCACTAAGGATTCCTTTCTTGGATCACATCTTCGAGCTCCCTGAGTAGCTGGGTTGCAGCAAGATGGGTACAATAGTGTGCTTTCCAGAGCAGAACTGGAGGGAGGGAGCAGAAGAGGAAATGTGAAGAATTTTTATTTCTGCAGCTAGCATAACCCTTAGTAGCTGCATGAACCTGAAGCAAAGACCTGGGTGTTTTGTGCACCCACATCTCTCACCCTTGTTGTGAGCTGCCTGTGAAAGAAGAAAGTATTAGAAAACGCAGGTCTCCTATGCAAAAGGAAATTTCAAGGGATGAACTTAGCCCTCTTTTGTCAGCAGGCAACACTCCCACAGCAAGGGGATGATTGCTGTGGTGACACAGCACAACCTTCTAACTTTCCCCATGTATCATTGCCTCAAGAGGTTGCTGAGGAGCCTGTAACATTGAACAGATACTGTGGGAGGTGAGGGCAGAGAAATGAGCACCTAGGAAAGGAAAGGCCAGTCATCTGATGGATTTACATGAAACTTCACTGTGGAGAGTCATCACATATCACATGATCCTTGTTGCTGCCAGTCCTTTTTCAGTAGAGCATGTTGTCCATTTGTGTGCAGTTAATGGCTTAAATGGTGGGAGAATTCCATGTGGTCTATCCAGGGTCAGAGAAAGGCAGGGGAAGTAACATCAGAAAAGTAGACAGAGATTCTAGTCTGAAGGTCTAGAAGATCCTACTATGATCCAAGTGTCCTTGTAAACTTTCAGAGACTGTACAATAAGAATATGCCATGTTTCATTAGGGCAGAAAGGAAATTTGAGAAAGCAACACAGGTAGTACCTTGCATTGATATTCTGCACAATGGAGCATCTCCTTCAGTTTAACCCAATTTGCTCTCCTCTTTTTTCCTGCCAAAATTTGTGATGAATCAAAATCCCTACAGCTGTCATAACATAGGATAAAATTGCACACCAATTAGAGGTGCTGAGCTGCCCACTGGATGACGAGTGGGAAGGCAGCAGCAGAGCTAGGAAAAGAAGCCAAGGCTAACACTGTGTGTCCAGTGCTGTAGATGCTGGTCTTACAAACTCTGAGAAATTGCCATCTGCAGTTTCTGGAACTGCAAAAATACTGTTCTCTCAGCACTGAAAAAATAAACCTTGACCAGCTTCCCACAGAGGCCTAAAAGTCCTCTGTTCTTGATAGAAATACCCTGATAGACCTCTGACACTGAAGACACAGTTACTGGCCATGTGTCTGCCACTGTCCTGACTACTTTGGTGCCAAAGCAGTGTAATGAAGAGAGTACCATCAGTGGCCCATCTCAGAAGAAACCATAGGGGCAAAGGGTGCCGAAGGCATGTGTCCAAGACCACACAGTCTGTGAGAAGAAGTGCCTGCATTAAATTCAGACACCTGGGGTTATATGAGGAACGGGAGGATGACTAAGAATGGATTAACAAGAGATAGCATAGGACAGGGTTGAGAAGGGCATGGAGGGAAGATTTGGGATTGGAAGAGGAGTGTGAACTGTTACCGAGTTCACAGCATCATATCTTTTGATTAGTGATAACATTTGGGTTTCTCAACTTCAGCACTACCAACCTCAGGGCTGGATAATATTGCTGTCAAGGTTCTCCTGTGCATTGCAGGATATGAACAACATTCTGGTCTCTATTCCCTGGATACCAGCAGCACCTCTTTTCTCTAGACTCGGTTTTGCCAACTGTCCCAGGATGCACAATTTCCCCCTCTTATCACCACAGGTTTGCCATACTGTTCAAGCTGCAAGAATAACTTAAGTACACATTTATACCCTACATGTTTCTGCATGTTTGCAACATGTCTTATTGAAGTAATTTCAAAGAAAAAAGAATCTACACAATGATTGGCACAGAGTAGGTATTTTAGAATGTGATTTATTTTCCATCCCTCTTCCAGACCCAATATTCCCTATTTTTTTTAAACCTAAGAGAACATCTACAGTACTTTCCTGCCTGGTCCCAGCCTCAGAATTCCAAACCCTGCTGCAATTCAGGGTAGCGCAGCCCTGTAACACCATATCTGCAACTTTCCATATTCATTACTTTGTGCAGTTTTTTTTTTCTTTTTAACTTGGAAAAATGTTAGCCCTGCAGAAGAGAAACGATATAATAATATAATTGACACATTTTTCAATCTAACACCCTGTGAAATTAATAGATATTAATGTGCTATCTCACTTGCTTTGTAATTTTTTATTTAATAAAAATATTATGAATACATTTCTTTGGGGACCCTCTCCAAGCCTATTCCCCTTCCTTCATCCCAAAGGAAATGGTTATCATGAAATTGTTTTGTTTTATTTCTTCTATGATTCTAGACATTGGTAATACTTGCATGTATGTCATAAAAATACTAATAACGCTAAGTCTTATAGCTAGCCATGTTTGAGCATTTGCTATGTTATAAAGTTGCCCAGTGCTACATTTGTACTGCCTTGTTTAATATTGTAGTATGACCCTTTGCAATGCAAACTATCTTCTCCACTTTTCAGTCAAGCAAACAGGGGCACAAGGATGCTCAATAACTTTCCTAAGCTTCCATAATTGAATTTAACATTAATTCTAAATTTCACAACATTGCTATCAAGCAGGCTTCATAATTTTTATTTACATGTCTGATTCCACTAGTAGACCCTGAATTCTTAAAGACAGGAAATATGTGCTTTCTTTCAGTGTTCCCGGGTGCTTCAACAAGTATTAACTAATATAGTTGAACACACAAATTATTAAAAAAATGTACAGGTCAAGAAATGAATAGACCAGTGCACCTTCCCCCATGCTATCTCTTGCTTTCAATCTAGCTGCAGCATGCTCCTCCACTCACTTTCCTTCTCAGCGACTGTCTCTAGTTTCTCCCAATACAGTATCCTCCCCATGTCTAGTACAATAAAACCAACTGTGCTCCTTGTTTAAAATTCTCTTTGCAGTCAGGGCATCAGAGGCCGCTTTGAAGATCAGCTGCAGTGTGGGCGGGAGCCACGTTACATCTCAGGGGAACCTGGGGCAACAGTACCAGGCTTGGGTG
Organism: Cuniculus paca; assembly: GCA_004365215.1. Lineage (NCBI taxonomy): Eukaryota > Metazoa > Chordata > Mammalia > Rodentia > Cuniculidae > Cuniculus > Cuniculus paca. The sequence continues at coordinate 6,432 of RJWT010048180.1, read as the reverse complement.
GGTGTCATCTAAAGTGTCCCTTGCCTGATCTAAGGTGGACACTGTGAATTTGCAAAGACCCGTTTAGGAAATATCTAGGCGTATTAGTCATTCCACTTGAAGGACCATTACCTGGATGGACTGGGACACCTGCCAACCTAACCAGGCACACAAGTATGCTTTCTTATTAAGGAGGTATTGGTGGGTGTTCCTATTAAAAAATGTATCAATGATAACTTTTCTATTACCATATATAGACTAAAAATCAAACATGGTTGAAAAGAGGAAACAGTTGCCTTATAAAGCCACAAAGAGCTTTTAGTAATTTTATGATGTCAAGCACCCAGCATGGCTTCTGGGGGCCCCGGGAGCCAGTGAATGAGAAATAGGCTGCTTCTACTTGCAGAGTGGGCTTCCATTCCTCTCCCCATCAGAACACAGTCAGAGCCCAAGCCCCATGGACACCTGAGCTCCCATAACATCCCTGCACCCCACCTGTGAGTCCCTCTCAGACTCCAAATGACTACTCAGCTTCATTCTCCAGACAAATTCCTACTCCTCATTTCAAGGCTGAATTATCTGTCTATGTCACACACTCACCTAGACACTGTGCTTTGAGAGAGACTTCCATGTCTGCACTCTGATTTTGGAATATTAGGGCAGGTCATACCTATTTTATACCACTGTGTTAATTATAATCGATTATCAATAGAGATTATTGATGATGATAGCCCTGTAACATTATTACCGCCATGATCAGAATGGTGTTCCTTAGCTTCTGTCTGGGTTGGCTTGATGCTGACCAGAGCACATTACACCATCTGACATTTGCACTTGTACTTGCTTATAGCTCCCCATCACTGTAGGACACAGTGACCTTCAGAGCAAGTCCTCCATCTGCCTTAATCACTTAGGTACTAGCAGAGCCTATGTTAGGCACATGATACTTAAGCATTGCTCACAAACTGAATGCAGAGATGAGCTCCTGCTCACCCTACACATGGAATTGTACCAAGCTTTCAACTTTCTGACAGTGACTGCTGTGATCACCTCTACCAAGAGGTGATGCAAGTGGGATGTAGTAGCTGTGAGGAACACAGGTAATGGCAGGACTTAAAGCACCTGGGAAATGATACACTCAAGGTCATGCAGTCCGTAAATGGGACAGTAAGCAAGGCTGGCTCAGGTTGGTCTTCATCCTCTACACAGGCCATTCCCCTAAGTCACAACTCCTCCAACACTAGACTTCCAGGTACTCAAAGCAAAGGGACTCTGTCAAACAAGTTTCCTAAACTCTGTGCCCAGAACTTAGCAGGTAGATGCACAATGAATGAATGAGGAAAAGCGGATAAACCTATTTAGAAAACAGATTCAACGGAGGTGAAAACAAGGAATCCTGGGATGTGCAGACTGGATTTCAGGATCCATTCCTTTGCCTTGATACCCAGACCTGTGAGGGTGTCAAAAAGATGCAGGTGGAATCCAGAACTGGGTGCAGTGGCTGCCTGGACTCAGGAACATGGCCCTTTGCTGCCTCCCTGTGGCTCAAGCAGATAGGGATCTGCCAGATTTCTACATCTGACTTCCACCTCCAACCCTACTCATTAATAGCAAGCAGCAACCTCTGTCTTTTCACCCACAGGTCTAAATGCCAAAGGCTTTTCACACATCTTTTCCCAGGAACCAGGGTTGGGGCATGAGCAATGGTTTAGTTTGGTAGAGAAGCAGTGAGCTGATGTATGAAAACATATGCAAGTCCTTAATATGTACATATATTAGCAATGAGGACAACTTTCTCTGAGCTCCATAAGAAATAACTACCAGCCAAGAGGAATTTTATTCTTTGCATTAGTACTTTCTAGAATTTGAATCTTACTTTTAGTTTATGAACGTGAACTATTAGATGCTCAGTGTTTGATCTTCGAATGATATATTGCCCACCTTTCCTACTGTTTGAATAAAAGAGCTGATGTCCACAACTTAAAATAGGCTTATTTGAATCGTGGTTTAAGGGGATTCAGTCAATTGTTGGCTGGCTTCAAGGCAGAAACATCACAGCAGAAATTAATGGAAGAGCAAAACTGCTTAGTTCATGGCAGTCAAGAAACAGAACAGAGGAACAGTGCCAGAGAGGAAGAGGTCAGAGATCAGACTCCTACCCCAAGCTGACACTACCATGCCCCACCCAGACCTACCCAGAAGTGTGCTTAGCTAATTGGAAGGAGTCTCTCAAGTCAATCAAGTTGACAATTAAGTTTAATCATGACAGGCAATGAGCACTTGAACATGTACAGCTGCTACATTAATGGGTGGATGGAGCTGCACTTGCAGAGAGAGAGGTTCCATTGTCAAATCATTTTGAATTATTGTGAAGAGTTAATCCGAACTTTGCTTTTTATACATAAATCGTCCTAATAACTGTTAGGTTTTTCAGCGCAGTTGAGAGACAAAGGGAGAGAGAGTGAGATAAAGAGGCCTTTATTGTTGGAAACAGAAGCTTGCAGAAGAGTGCAAGATACCCTCTGAGACAAAGAAGTGGTTGGGCTTTTATTAAGTCTATCTGGGGGTGGAGTTTGGGAGGTAGGCAAAATGACATAGTAACAGCCGATTGGAGGAGCACTGGCATGCGTGAAAAAGGAAGATGAGGTTTTAATTTTGTGCTGAGGGAAGAAGAAGCAGGAAGTTGATGTGTTATTGCTCCTGGGATCTCTCAGTCATGTTGGACCACTGCCATGATGACTCAGTGAATGTCATATGGGCAGAAACCCATCAATAACAAGAAAACTAAAACTCAGCTTTCAATATATCACACAATTGAAAGTTTCACTTTTGTTATAAATAGATTTATATTTGTTCCAGTGTTTATTTTGGCTTGGATATGACATTTACCATGTATCCTGAAAGAGCTTTAAAGAGCATAATATTTGAAAACTTCATCAAAGTACCTATCATAGGTCATGGTGACTCCAACAGCAGCATTACAGGTGAAAAAGAAGTTGGAGAACTCTGTTCCAAATTTATGGTATTAGAATGGTAAAATTTTTGCTGGGCCATAAGCAGAAGCCAGATAGCAAAAAAAGAGATATGAATACTTTGAATCTTTTCCAATATCACACTCAGTTCTACATCACCTTTATCTGAACTGAAAAGAAAGAAGCTATTATAGTTGATATATTGTGTCCACTTGAGAAGTCTAGAAGCTTAACTAAGTAACTCAGCAGTTCTACACCCTGGGGAGTAGAGGACATGCCCTCCGCATACTCTAGGATGTTGTTCATTGTGTCAATTTAAGAAGTTTAGAAGGTTAACTAAGTGACTTAGCAGGGGCCAGGATCCTCACTTTGAAAACAACCTGAGCTTATACAAGAGGAAGGCATGGAGATGGTGTGAGTGCTATATCCATCATGGCAGGGGCGGATAGCCTGCTTACAATATAAGAAAGGACATGAGGCTTGCTCTTCCCCTCCTTTTTTGCTCTTGCTGCTTTTGCTGTCCTCTGCTGCCTTGAAGTGTTGCCCCTGTGTCATGCTTCCCTGTCTTGGAGCCAGCTGATTATGGACTGAAACCTCCACAAACTGTGAACTAAATAAACCTTTCCTTCCTTAATTTTAGAAGTCAGGCATTTTATCTCAGCAACAAGAGAAAAATAACTAAGATAGAAACTATAATAATCATGTATTCTATGTCAAGCTTTGGTAGACATTGCATATCCATTAGATCATTAACCCACACCATCATATAATGAGGGAGACTGTACCTATTGCTGTGAGACAAACTGCCCCCAAATGTATTCTCTTAAACAACATTACTTTTTTTCTTCACAGTCCCTTAAGTTTCCAAAGCTCAGCTGCCTGACCCTCACTAGGATGTTCTCACACAGTTACAGTGAAGCAGTTACTACATAAAAAGTCCTTTGAAGACTCAGATAAGGTTGATATCTAGACTGACTCAGTCAGATGACCATTTGATGTTGGCTGGTGTGGATCTCAGATGGAGCAGTCAACCACAATGTCCTTGCATAGCCTTTTGTTGTGACTTAGGCCTCTTAGAGGTGAAGTCTGGCCTCAGATAAATCTGCCTCAAGACTGAACAAGTCATAAAGAATAAAGTTGAATTTTCTAAACCAGTTGAAGAGTATGACTAGTACTGTCCAAATACCATTCTCCCTGAATTCTCTCAGCCAAAACAGCCAGCAGGAAGGTTCAGATTCCTTAGAACAGAGAATAAACTTCACTTTTTTGCAGAGAACTGGTAAGTCCCAAAAGCAGAGGAATATGTAGATGATATTGCTGGAACATGTTTAGAAATTATGATCTCCTACAGTAAATTCACATGTATTCCACATGTAAATTTGCCTACTGCTTTCACAAGGAATCCAGGATCCCAAGTCATCTGATTACAGCTCAAAGTGCAGAATCTCTCCAGTCACACCATATGCTCTTGTGGGTCATCTTTGGAATGATTTTTTGAAACAACTTCTGAAGTACAGTTTCTCTCTGTCTGAGAAGGTTGGAGCTAAGGATATGTCATCTACTTATTACACACCCAACATAGAGTAATGGAAGATGCTTTCAATAGGGATTGCTTTTAAAAGGTCAGAACCAAGAGCATATATAAATCTGAAGTCCAGTTAGACACTTGCTTGTATTTCAATGGGGGACCAAATCTCTCCCCTACCCCATATTTCTATCCTGTATCTCCTGACTGCATTGTCTGAGTTCCTTATTCATTTCCCACATAAAAAATGCCTGTGTACATTGCTGAATAATTTTTGCCTGCACCCTGCCCTTTGGTTGTCTGAATTTGAAAGTTTGTTTTCATTTTGGGCTATTTCTGCACATTTTTGTCTAAGCAAACAGTATTTGTGATGAAATAATAAATACAAAAAGTTTGTATGTATCATGAGTCTTACTGAAATTTAACCTATCACAAAGAATTCGCACAAGTAATTCCCTTGAGATAGTCTCTTGGTGTTAAAATCAGAGTGGTATGAAGAAATGCCCTTAAATTCCATAGACATTTTTGTCTATACTTGCATGGCACTATCAATAATTCCAACTTTTTTTCTGAAATGCTGACAAGGATTTCATAACCACACATTTCAGATGATCTCTATCCTCTGGTGATTTCTTTCATTGTGGTTTTTTGCTCCTGGGCAAGGCTACTTATGAGAAATATTATTTTTAACCCAGTTTTCCCTGGGTCTTCTATTTTCCTTCTAAAACCTGCCTGGACATGGAACAATTAGTTTTGAAGCTCCTCTCTTTCTATCTTTTCTTTATATGAGACTCAAAGAAATAATTTGCCACTGCACCAGTATGCACCACTATCAAACCTGATAGTCTTTTTAGTCTCACACATCAACTTACTACTTGTATATGGTATGTTATTGTTTGTCAGGTTATTGTTAGCAATGTGTTTGACATTTGTCAGCTAGCAGCATGATTCTTTCGTCTCCTTCCAGGTTACACTAGCAGTATCTAGGAGGACCTTTGGCCAGTCCTAAATGCAGTGCAACTTTTTTTTTTTACTCATTAAAAATAATTTTATTGGTGTGAGTTTGCAACACATAGTAAGTACAGTCACTTTGGGGAATTGGTTAATATACATATTGTATATTATCTTTTTAAATTCCCCTTCTTCATGTGTTTCCCTCTTTCCTGCTCTTCTCCACAATGCCTACTTTCTTGCTTCTAATCACCTTTTTTATGTTGATTTTTAAATTGTTTGTACTTTGAGTTTTTCATACAAGAGTACCATGCCATATTCAACCTTCTGTGTCTGATGTATTTCACTTAGCATTATGGTCTCAGGATGCATCCATTCTCAGAAACGCAGCAGAAACTCTTTCTTTATGATTGAGTAGTACTCCTTTGTGTCACCACTTTTAAGTGTTTGTTGTGGCAGCATGTGATTTCACTTTAAAAATGGATTTCAGCTCTGGTCTTCTATTGTTATACAGCAAATCATCCTCAATCCCAGTGGCTACAAATAAAAGTTTATTTTTATCTTTTTCATAATCAATTGGACTCTGGAGGATCTGGTTTCCTTAGGACCTTGCATGCTGTTCCACACCTTTCATGCTGTTTCTCCCTTTCATTGCTGTTTCAATGGGGTAGTTGGCCGAAATCTTCTGAAGCCTCAGGAAACCAAACTTTTAAGAAAATTTGATATCTGCTAGCAGTGGTAATGGCAGTGATGTTGACTGCCAACTTCAGCTCAGCTGGAGCTGTTGATAGTGTGCTTGGATATACTCGAAGTTCTAATCTGCAGAGTACCATGGTTTGTGTCTGGATATTCCTCCAAAGCCTCATGTGATCATGGTCAGACTTTTTGGAGGCAGATACATTTAGATTTTGTGACTGATTCATAGTGAAATTCTGGCATTAAGAGTGCTGGGATTAAAGCTGGGTGATTGCTGGATCTGTTCAATTATTGGATTGGCACCGCACA
>RJWT010048179.1:0-11187 GCA_004365215.1 Cuniculus paca | reverse complement strand
TTTTGTTTCTTTGTCTTGACATTTTCCTGGGTTCTTCCAAACAAGCGGGTAGTGGGTTTTGGGAAGCTCCCACGTTGGTTACAATTTCTCTGGAGCGTGACTGTTTGGTTTTCCTGGCCAGTGCTGGCTAGAGGTATCCAATGGTGGCTATTGGGTGCTCTGGTGCAGGGCCTGCTTCTGTTCATGGAAGCGTCCAGGGGGCTGCTGGAATGCATGCAGAGCAGGTCCTGCCTCTGCCTTCCCTCCAAGCTCCTTACCAGCAAGTGGGCGTTTCCTTTTGTCTGTTGGAATGTGCTCTGTGCAGAGCCTGTCTCTGCCTTCCCTCTGAGCTGGTTACTGGAGAGCAGCCTCTTGCTTTGTTGGAATGCTCTCTGGGCAGAGCCTGCCTCTGCCTTCCCTCCGAGCTCCTTGACCATTTTTTTTTATATATGTAGTAATATTTTAAAGTCTTGAAAGTTGTCAGTGATTCCTTACATTTTACTTTCCTATTCACATTAATTTGCTCTTTCCTGACATTTTTCATAATTTTATAATACCTATAGATATTGCAGTGTAAGTGGGATACATATTACCAACATAAAAAGTAAGACTGACATTTTTATTGAAGGGATGGTAAGAGTAAAGTATTTATAGGTTTATAAGTTTAGGTAATTAAATGTAAAAATACTGATATTTAAAAACCATATATTTGACAACAGTAAAATAGCTAGCATATTTTTAGTTCATCTATTTGCTTGTATAACTCAGTTTTAGAATGTTAACAATTCCAAGGAATTTGATATTAAAATGTAATTTATCTAGTTGAGGGAAAAACACTTTTTATGTCATCTAGGGTAATCAAACTTCTTATAGATAATTTTTGTAATAAGTTACTCCACAAGTCAGACTTTATTTATTTATTCACTTATTGATGTTCCAAGAGAAGTTTGAGTAACATTGTGATATAAAATGGAATTGTTTAGACTGGTGCTTTGGTTTAGAAGGATAGGAAATATAGTGTATTTCTTACTTCTCTATAAGAAGGTTTATGTCTGATGCCTTATCTGTTGATCTTGATATTATTTCTTTAAACAAGATTTAATCTATCCAATATGTTAATTTTGTAAACAGTGGGTCATCAACCAACCCATTTGAGTCTTAGTTGTAGCTAAGGCAGCACCCAGTTCAATTTGCATGGAAAGAACATAATGGCAGAGAAAGGCTATGAAAATCTTGTGGAGACAAGTGAAGTTGGAATAGTCATTGTTCCTGATTTATTTCAATCTTATTCAATGCTATTTTCTTCTATTCATCTTAAAAATATATTTCAAATGTAAGTACAAACCTAGCTTTAGGATGATTTCTTAGTTTTAAAATACAAATCTGCATTTTCCATCTCATGTCATGTTTATAACAAAGCTGGGGCAGTGCCATTTGAACAGGAGAATTTCTTTGCTCCAAAATTTATGACTCTTCTGTCTATTAGAAGAAAAATATGGAATTTTCTTTTCTAAGGCATGTTTTTATTGGGACAGCCTGTTTGCAATTGCTGCTTAAAACTGATCCCCAAAGAGAGAAACGTCATGAATCACTGGCTTGCTTGCCTTGGAGCAAGGCCAGGAGCAGTAAGTTTTCAAGATAAACAGTGCTCAGGCTGAAGGAATGGCACAGAAGATTTCTCGGGTGGAGTGTTCCTACTTTCCTTCTGGCATGTACTGTATTTTACAGTGTCTTATAGATAAGACTTGAGGGAAATCTAGTGCGAAATAACTTTATTTCATGATACTTATTTCCTAGAGATTTTATCAAAATATGTTTTAATAGCCCAAAAAACATGGTTCTGAATATCGGCACTTAATAGTTACAACTTATTTCCATGTGCTCTGCATTTTAAGCAGGAGTCCTGAAACCTATTTCGTTTACCACGGATCCTAATTTCAGCATACAGCCTTGCCCAGATCAGGTGTTCAATAAATATTGGGTAAAATATTGGTTGAATGATTGAGTTCAGGTTTGTATGAATTGAAATTTGAGGAGAAAAATACATCTAGGATTTCCATAAATGTAGCCAGATTATACGAGGCTGAGACATATGGTCTTTACAATTAGCTACATTTATGTGTTCTGGGTAATCATACTATGCACTCTACCCATCCTCAATTCATCCTCCTGTTCAGTCATCTCAAGGCTATTTATCAGCTCTTTTGCTCACAGTAGTGTTATGCTAGGAGCTAGGATATAGCAGTGAGGTGCCTCAGGCCCCTGACATACATCAAGATGAAGAACTAGCCCTGCTCTCTTGGTCTTGGTCTTTTGTTCCATGTTTGATTTAAGGCAAGCATAGAAATATTTGCAAAATAAGATGAATAATGTAATGTGGAGATTAACATGGTCAGGGTGGAGACAAATTATTAATTGCAAAAGGATAAATGAAGGTTTCCAGAGATGAATAGGACTCAAGGATAGTTATGATTTTAGAAGGTAAAGCTGATGACATTTCCCTAGAACCCCATGATTATGGTGAGTGTGGGTGTGCATTTCTACACCTGAGAGGAGAAATGGTGAGGGAAGAACTAGCTCAAGAGAAATGTAAAAATTACTGTACTTTAACCTGTGTCCTCTTTTTATTGCTCCATTTCTCTATGGAATGAGTTTGGGAAACCCTGGGGTGAATTGGTTTGCATTCTACATTGTCCTTTGTCAGTCTGTGCTTAGGTCAGGTTTCTAGACCTAAATGGCAAACTTGTTCTGATTGGGAGTGCAGCAGGTGACTGGTATAATAGTGCATTGTTTGGGAGACTGGGATTAAAGGCATTCATCGTTTCTCCTTCTCATATAACCTAAATCAGCTGTTAATCAAAACTTAGTTTAAGAATGTTACTCCTGGAGATTATTTGTGGACCTTATTTTCTTAGCTCTCAAAAGTATCAAATTATCATTTAAAGCACAGAGCAGAAATTTGCAGAAGGTAATATTTATGGTTTTGAAGAGTTAATGTGGTACTAAGCAAACGTCATGTTTCCCTTAAACTTACATATAAGACTAAAATTTACTCATTCAAATTTCTCAAGTCAATTTTACTAATATTTGCTCATGAACCATTTATTTCAAGTTTTTTTTTTTGACATTTTCTATATTATTCAAATCTCTGGCTTATTTTAGTGCTCCTACACGTGTTCCTCCCACATTTTCGAGCTTGTCTCTAAAACGAATTGATCTAGCTCAGGCATTTAAGATGATGAATGAACTTGGTATAGTCTACATATCCTCTGGAATTAAATGAAACTTTATGTGAAACTTTATATACACAGTCAGTCTTCAACATTCATGAATTATATACATGCAAATTTGCCCGCTGGCTAAAATTTATTTGTAAACCCCAAATAAATACTAGTGGGAATTTCACAGTCTTTCACAGACATTCACAGTGCTTTGAAAAAAATTGAATTGCCTGACACACATGTTCCCAGGTGAGATCAGCAAGGTTATGATCTGCCTTTTTGTTTCTGTTGAAATGCTGCACCTAAGTGTACCTTTTAGTCTATTTAGTCCCTCATTTTTAAAAATTGCATGTTTTTATTGTTGATTTCTCTGCAACAAATGGCCCCCAACTAGTGGTAAAGTGTTGACCAGTGTTTCTAAGTGCAAAAATGCTGTGATTTGTTTCAAGGAGAAAATAGTTTCGTTAGATAAGCTTTATTCTGGCATGAGTCATAGTGTTGCTGCCCATGATTTCTATGGTAGTGAATCAACAGCATATATTAAATTAGGAATTTTAAAAGAGAAACACATATAAAACAAGGTTAGGTTTGATAAATAAAAATTGTGACCAGAGATTCACAGGAAGCTAACCTTGTATTTCTCCCATGAGCCATGGTTCAGTATTAACTGCCTTATATTCATAGTGACTTTATTGACCATAACTGCATGAATAACCAGAAATGAGTGCATATATGGGGGAAAGGGAACACAATACTCATGAGATTGCAAGAGGGCTATGATCTCTTCATGGGTTAAGAACTCTTGTTTTTCTTTGAATCCTTCCCATTCTAATGTTCTTAATATTAGAATGTTAAAAAGAGCAACAAGAACTTGACAATTAGAGATACACAACTTTCCTTCACCATTCAATGAATAATTTCACCACTGCTGCTTCTGAGGTGGACAGAGCTGGCTTGAAAACTAGTTTTTCAAGTTACTAACTGTATGGTCGCAGATAAAAATTCTTAAGCTCTGTTTAAATTTTGTATGTGTAAACAAGATGCAACAGTATCTATCCAAGAATGTTATTTTGAAGATTAAATTGGATGATGTATTTAAAGCATCATGTAAAGCACTTGGGAATAGTCCAAACTGTTTATATAGATGTTCTTACACTACATATTTGATAGATAATTGCTAATATCTTTTTTTTTTTTTTGCAGCACTGGGGATTGAACTCACGACCTTGCGCTTGCCAGGCAGGCACTTAGACCGCTGAGCAGATCCCCGGCCTGCTAATATTTTTATTTTTCCCTTTCCTATGAAAAAATAATATGCTCTACATTTTCTTATGTCTGGATGAATTAGCAAATTCACAATGGCATTTCCTCTTTTCTGCAAGGAGTTGTAGAGAAAGCAAGGCTTACTCTAAAGGTCTCCGGTTCTCCTCCTGATCCCTCTGGCCTGGAGCTTTGAGGAAGGGATGAAGAATGACAGGACCACTGCGGTGCTGGGAGAGACAAAGTTGCTGTGTTTTGGTTATGATGAGAATCACCTGCTCCCCGCCCTGTGCCCAGGATGAAACGCTCGGGCATCGGCACTGTCCCAGGTGCTGGCCTCCCTTTGGGAAGATCAGTTGACTCTGACTATACAGAGGCCTGTAAATGACACCCAAGTGCCCTCTTCACATCCATGCCAAAGAAACTCTCAGCATTTCACTTTCCTAATTTGAAAACCTGAAACACTACCTCTCCTCAAGAATTTCTTAGACTTATCATTTCCTTTAACCTCTCAGAATCCCTCTGACTTATCTTAAACATGTAAAATAATCTAAGTATCAATGACATATCATTGAAGAATGAAGTATTCTATATTAATAGAAATTCCAGATGAAACTGGTTTGCAATTGCCAGTTTCATTGATCATAAGATGTAGTAGATATTTTAATTTCTTATTTATATAAAATGGATAATTTAAATTTTCCTTGATTAATTGTGAGTCAACAGCGATACTATGTTACAGTTCTTTAACACACTACCAACTCCCTCAGAGCCTGCTAATACTAACACAAGTAGATACATTTTCTCCATATATTAGTAATCTCAGTTTCCTTGCTTTGTGATTTTGTTATTCTTGTTGTTGGATTTTTGTTGCTCAATGACATGACAGATGAGGAATTCCAGTGTAGTTCATATCCTAGAGCAAGTCAGAGTATAAATACAACCTCTAATTATTTGCATATTAATATAACCCTGGTTATTTGTGTATATATTTAATAAATATATTAACATTATTTTACTAACTATGAATATAAATTACCTGTGGCATTGTAGTACTACATTTGATATTTTTATTTAATATATACATAAAAATATACTTGAATAATATTCACATGAAGACTTTCATATACAGTCTGCAAAAATGTATATACATGTCAGGAAAAGAAAAATTTGTATAAATATTTTAATACTAAATTTATTAAGACATCATGCAATTAATATTTTACCTTTGACTTCTATAATTCCAAAAGGTGCTCAGAGTGGTGGCCATTAGCTGCCAGACATTTATTAGTATAGTGAACTGCTGCTTGGGTAATCTTGGTCATTAAGATCGTTGCACATGCATTTTAAATTGCTTCTCTAAGGGCCAGCAGTGTAGTGGGTTTTCTGTGATACATGACACCCTCCAGTGTTCCCCATATGAGAGTAATGCCATCTATTGAAGAAATATCATAGTTTTCTTTTCCTGAAGCACGTAAACATATTTTTACGGACTCTGTATATTAACCTCTCCTTATGAAAGATTGCTTTGAGACTGAACAATTCTGAATTCTTATTTATAGTAACAACCAATGTCCATGTTTCTCTCCCTACTATAAAAGAATTGATCAGTTTCTCCATTAAAGCAGTAAGAACTTATTAAATCATGTAAATATCATGTGTGTTTTAGATTTCTGTGTATGCTGCGAATGAAATTATTTTGAGATGAAATTGTACAAAGGCATTTTGAAAGGCTGTGCATGCATTGTACCTCCAAACAACACATATTCAGAAAGTCAAATTTCTGCAAAATAAATTAATAAACTAAAAGCAAACACTAAAAAAACCCCTCTCCTACAAATTCTTGCTTCAGATGAACTAATATAATAGGCATATATATAACATATATAAATATAAATTATATACACAATTTTTGCAGCCCAGAATAAATTCCCAGATTGCCCATATTATCCCAAATTATATTTTTTTTTCTAATTACAGTTATGTTTACTTGGAATACAGTGTTTACACAACAATTCTTGTCTTGTTCTAAGCTTTCTGACTTTGACACTTTGGTACTACTATCTTCTGTCTAGAGATAACATTATTTCTTAAGACTCATAGAACAACTTAATTGCTTTCCATTTTGGCAAAAGTAATCTATTGTCTGCAACACAATCTCATTCAATTAAAAAAATACTAGAATAAAATGAATACCATCAGTATTTATTCTCCACTTCCTATTTTACCCTACATGGAAGTAACCCAAATCAAAACTTCTGCGGACATACTGACTTTGATGCCAGTTGAAGTGGTCGGTGAAGTTGATCACACAGTCAGCCTCTCAGTTTCTCGAAGAACAAAAGCAATGCCATTTGAAAACCACTTACTCCATGAAACAAAGACTAAGAACTGTTGCTGTGAAATAGAATGAGTGTCACAGAGGGAGAGACCAAATGTGATCTATGGTGCATTTAATGCCAAAACACAACTGGGGTGCCATTCTTTTTCAAAGCCACCTAAGTGGAAATTGCTAATGTAATGCATGATAATGAAGGTGCCCAATTTTGGAAAGTGGTTTTTAAAATGCTGCAACAGAATGCTATCTAACATCTCTTAGGGAAAAGCAAAATCTCATCAGGGACCTTTTCAAGAATCATTTTCTCCTGTTTTAAATGATCTCACGTGAACTTGCTGTTAGTCGACTTGGCACAACATTCAATTATTCATTGTTTTTGACTGCTTGCAAACGGAACAAAAGGCCTATTTTTAGTGATTTGCTAGTTGTTGCAAGACTTAATCTAGGTACTTATGGAGCTCTTTGCCTTTTTTTTTTTTTTGTTATATGAGTTTGTGTGATCTAAAGGACTTCACAGCCCCCTGATGTTCAGCTCAGAAAATCTCTTCCCAAGTTATTATTGTGGAAGAAATAATAGACAGTGGGTACCAGGTCAGCTCATAGTGAAGGTTCCCCAAAGAAGTCTTTTAGCCTCATATGGAAAAGTATGTTTTGGGATACAAAAGCTTTTCTTTTTGATTATATGATTCATTTTCTTCCTTAGGTGAAAATGCAACCCTTCATAGGCTTCTTTTGTAAATTATTATTTTAGTGAATATGCTTAAGGTTTACAACATGATATTTTGGGCTATACTGATATGATTACTACAGGCAAGCAAATTAGGACATACATCATCTCAGACACTTCTTTAATTCGTGTGAGGTGCAGGCACCTAAAATTTACTCTCCTAGAAAATTATCTGTGTGCAATGCAATATTTCAACTATGGTCTTCATTACTATTCATCAGGCCCATTCTACATAAGTACAACTTGTACCATTTGATGCTTATATCCCCATTCTCTTCATTTCATGACCCTACTACTGTGTAATCACTGTTCTACTCTTTTTTTCTAAGTGTTCATCTTCTTGTTAGATTCTACATATAATTGAAATCATAAAGTATTTTTCCCTTTTCATCATGTCTTCCTGGTTCATCCATGTTGTCGAAAATGGTACTATATAATTTTTAAATGCTAAATAGTATTCCATTGTATATATATGTATATTTTAAAGCTATATTGAAGTTTTGAAGAATTGCTGTTTTTCATATTGTCTGTATTAATTTACGCTCCCACCAGCAATGTATAAGTTTCCCTTTTTTCTACAATTTCATTAACATTTGTTATTTCCTGACTTTTAGTAAGAATCATGAAAGAGTAATGAGTTGATAGCTCAAATTGGTTTTCATTTGTATTTTTCTTATAATTAGTGATGTTGAGCACTTTTTAATATACCTGTTGGCTATTTTCTATCTTCTTTGCATTTTTTTCGATTCCAGTTCTTTGCCAATTTTAATATTGAGTTATTTTTAATTTTTTCACTATTGAGTTGTGAGTTGGGAAAGCTAGATGCAAAAGAAGGACTCTTACTATATAAGATACAGAAAAATCAACTGAAGATGAATTAAGGGTCTAAGTGCAAGACCTGCAACTGTAAAATTCCTAGAAGAAAACATAAGCGAGGAAAGCTTCTTGATATGGCCCTTGGCAATGATATTTTGGATAACACACAAAAACACAGGCAGTAAAACCAAAAATAAACAAATAGGAGTATATGGATTTAAAAGCTTTTACACAGCAAGGAAATCAATCAATACAATAAAAAGACAGCTACACATGAGGAGAAAATGTTTGCAAATAATAGATACAGTAAAAGGTCAACATTGTGTACTTCTACGGGTACGATAAAAATATTTTTTAATAATTAGGACTTGTGTCAACCACTTAGAACTTCACTGCTCAAGGTGCTATATAGCATATGGCTTGTGACATGTTATTACTTTTCTAAAGTCCAAAGTTTTCCATCTAAAGGACCGTGGACTTATATGAAAAACAGAATATAGTATGTGATGTAACAGATAAAAACTGCTACATGAGTGCAGAGGGGAAAGAGCTCTTTTTCACAAGAAAATGGTGAAGGGTTGGTGAAAGAAATGTCACCTTGGAAGAGGATGATTATAATTTTATGTGCAGAAATTTAAGGTAATGTAAAATCAGTTTATGATAGTCTGAATGTTAACGTCTGCTCAAAATTCCTATGTTGGACTCTAGACTCCAATGTGATACCATATTATTAAAAGGTGGAGATTTTAGGAGGAGACTAAATCACCTAATGGATTAATCCCATTACAGAAAATACTTGAAGAAAGAAAGTCATTTGGCCCTTCTGTCATATGAGAACACAGAAAAATCACCATGTATGAAGAACACAGCCTCACAAGACACCAAATCTGCTGCCATCTTGCTTGGACATCTTGGCCTCCAGCACTATGAGTAATACATTTCTGTTGCTTGTAAATTATCCATTCTAAGATATTTTGTTATAGAGGCCCGAGGTGATTGAGATGGGTTTTACATAGAGAATGAATAACATGAGAAAAAAAACATCAGAAGAAAAATCGAGCCTATTTCTCCAGAAGCTTAAATATCAGAAGCAACCTGACTACAGTATACCCTGAAAAGATTTAGGTGATCTCCTTTGACCTAAGGTACATTCTGTGGTTCACATGATGAGGTTGGTAAGTTGTAAAGAACTGGATAGCACCACACTGACCTGACTGGTTCTTACAATGCTGACGCAATGGTTCTGATTCCAATGGACTCTTATGATCATATCATATTTATATTTCATGGAAATATGCTAGTTGTGATTATTTTCAGTTACTTTTCTGATGTATAATGGTCCTTTTCAAGTACTGAATTATGATTATGCATACATAATTATATACCGTTTGTTCTAGAAAGAAAAATTGAAAGACTATATGCAGAATATTTTTGCTTGAATCAAATTTTTTATTTTAACAGACTTGGAATTATTTTAGAATTGCTTTGAAATTAGAGTTTGGAATTAAGGGTTTTATATCCACAAGTATCATTATTTCAGAGCAGATTTGGAATAATATTCTGAAGAGTCTGAGTTGAAAGAGAAAACATGGATGAAACAGTTATCTTATTGGGTTGGATTGAAGAATTTTGTTGGTAGTTTTGCAGGTAGTGTTTTGTATAGTAGAATGTGGGCCTCAAGATAAAGTGGAACTTGCAACAACAATAACAACAACAACAACAATAATAATAAAGCATAACTTCTGAAAGGGGAAGGTTTTATAAAAAGACACTGAAAGTAACACCATCTTTTCTCTGGATCTCAGTGTTTTCAAGACTACAATGTGGAGTACAGTGAGTTTCTTGGAGAATCCAAATAGCTTGATATTTTGTTTCCCCCCACGGCACCAGGGATCAAACTCATGACCTTGCACTTATCAAGTAGGTGCTTACGCCACTGAGCTAAATCCCTAGACCTTGTCTTTTTGAGACAGGGTTTCACTATGCCATTCAGGCTGGCCTTGATCTCACTTTGTAGCCCAGGCTGGTCTCGAACTCACAATGTTCCTTCTGCCTTAGCCTCCCAAATGCTGGGATTACAGGCATGCGCCACCAAACCCAGCTAATATTTTGATATTTTAAGGATATAATTTCTGCTGGTATTTAAGTGATCCGCCTTTCTGTTTTCTGGTCAGAGGTGGGGAAGACAAAGGGAAGAAGGTGGGATTTGATGTGATGTGTCATCTCTAATATGCAGCATTCATTTTAGTTGGTTTTATGCCAACTCTCATCTGTCTTTTCCAGTCTTTTGGCTTAAGAGAAAGTGAATAAATTTTCCACATATTGGTTTCCTCATCTGAAAAATAGAGATAAAATGATTTTGTGATTGGGCTATCATGGTAGTAAAAATGTGATGATGTATGTCAAGCATGTAACTCAGTAACTGGTACACGTTGTATGCTCACTCTCCCGACTATGAGCAAGGAACATTGACTCATGCTGCTTCTTTAGTTCTTGCAAGGGTCTTGTGAATTTATTATAATTGTAAATTTACGGATACAAACTCAAGAGAACAGCATAGTTTTTGCAAAGTCAAACTGACTCCAGAGTAATATGAAGGAGTCCACTGAGACCTTGCAATTCCAAGCTTCCAAATCACTGTCACAGTATGTTCAATTGTTCCTTCTCCCTCTCTTCTCTCCATCCCCTTTTAATTCTCTCTGTAGTTCTATTTTCTTTAATATCTTTGGAGAGTTTTTGTTTTAAAGTGTTAAGAATGATGCCAAGTAAAAAAAAAAGACAATTGGGCAGGGTGGTGCACATCTGTAATCGCAGTGCTTGGGAGGCTGAGGCAGGAAGATTTCTAT
>RJWT010048178.1:0-11186 GCA_004365215.1 Cuniculus paca | reverse complement strand
TAATCTCAATTCTTTTAAATTTGTTAAAACTTCTTTTATGATTGTAGCACATAATCTTTCCTGAGATTCTCTTACTGGAATTCCTGCAATTGCATACTCTTACCTAGAATTCCATTCATGCATACACATACACACACACACACACACACACACACACACAGACACACATACACAGACTGTATTTTGAAGTAATTGGGAGGATAGTGCTATGTATGTTAACTACAGTGGGTGGTGGACAGTATTGCTTAGGCTTTCTGCATCTTTGCTTATTTTCAGTTTAGTCAGTCTATCCTTCATTGGGAATGAAATTTGTGTCTTTAAATGTACTTGTGACTTATTATCTATTAACTTTTATTGTCACTTTTTTTACCTTGGAATTACAGCTAGAAATTTGCTCTTTGTTTTTGACTGTTCTCTAGCCTTTTTGTTGTTGTTACTGTTCTTTTATTGTTCTTTGGCTATCTTTATTTTTTCGTAGTTATATAATTTTAATGCCTTTGCTGGCTTACTATTTTAAAAGTTATATTATTAGTGGTTGGTATAAGGTTACAATTATGATACAGATTTTAAATTACAATAACCTAATTTTGATTGAATACTGGTAAAATATAGAAACTTGCTGCAAAATTTCCTATCTTCTTTTGTTCTATTACTGTTATTTATGTTTCACCTATATGTTAAAAATCCAAACTGGGCTATAACTATTTTATTCTACCTTCTACTTGAAAGTTAAGGGAAGAAAATAGAAAAATATGTCTATATGCATGTCATATTCTTTATATCTACATATATCCTTAGCTTTTCTTGTCTTTATTTCTTCCTTTGGATTTGAGTTACCATCTGGTGTCATTTCCTAACAACGTAAATGATTTTTTTTTTATTCTATGGCATACCAGCTAGAAAAGGCTATTTTAGGCTTTGATTGGCTATGCTTTTTATCTTCATTTTCAGAGTGTAACTTTGTTGAATGGCTGACAGTTTTTCATTGGTTAGTTTTGCTCTCATTGATATGATCATGTCATTTCACTACATTGTAGCTTCCACTGTTTCTGACAAGAAGTCAACCAGTAGTTTGATTGTCTTTTCACCTGTGCATAGGAGAAATATTTTTGTTTAGCTATGAACAGTTTCATTACATTATGTCTAGATGTGAATCTCTTCATGTTAATCTTACTTGGAATTTTAGATTAATATCAAATTTGAGAAGTTTTTATTATTTTTTTTCATATAATTTTTTTGGCCTCTCTTCTGGTGGTCCCATGATGTATATACTGACTGCCTTCATTTGTTTATCCACCATTACTTTTCTTCTCTGTTCTTCAGATTGGATAATTTTGGTTGTTGTATCTTTAAATTTACTGATATTTTCTTCTGACAGAGAAATTTAGCTATTGAGTCTCTATATTGAAATTTTTATTTTAGTTCTTGTATTTTTCCACTCCAGAATTTGTATATGGCTCTGTTTACAATTTTGATAGCTTTATAGAAATTTTCTACATGTTGAATCACTGTCATATTTTCCTTTGTTTCAACATGGTTACTTTAGTTCTTAGATAAAAAGTTCACTCAAAGACAGTTTCTGTTCACTGTGTTTTCTGCTTTTTTTTTCTGAGAATGAGTCGTTCCTTTGCATGTCTTATAATTTTGTGAAGATAGAAAATTTTAGATAATGTATTGTTTTCACTCTTACTTTTGACATTTTGTCCAAAGCTTTTTGTTTTTTCTGCCTTTGTTTTGTGTTTAGTAACTTTATCAACCATTGTTTGAGGCTTGCTTTGGCTAATTCATAGACTCTCTTTTGCACTGTGGTACTTAACTGCTGTTGTTTGTACTCCATTTTTATGACTTTGTTTTATGTTATGCATAGTCATGTGTGACGCTGTTCTGCATAGCTCAGTGTCAAATGATGTCTAAGAGGTTGTGCTCAAACATCTTAATCTAACAACTCTACCCTCCACCTATGGATATATATATGTTTGGAAACACTTTGAAGTTCCAACATGATGTCCCTGTTCATCTATTGTCATAGTGTATCGAGGCTCCTCATCATCTTCACATATCTTTGGTCACTAATCTGTCTTTTAAAATGTAGTCACTAAAGTGGCCTATATACCCATCAACAGATGAATGTAATGAAACACAGTGGAATTATATTCTGCCATAATGAAGGATGTATTTGAGTACTTTGGAGGAAAATGGATGCATATCTTAGTCGATAATGCTAAGTTTAATAAATCTTACACAGAAGGTTATGTATCACATGGATCCTCACACAAGATAAACACAAAGTATAAATAATTTAAAGAGCAAAATAAAAGATGATCAGAAACAGTAAGATAGATTCTGTGGAGATGGGAGGGGGTTCTATAGATGAAGGAAGAGGGCAAGCAGGGGAGGAGAAGTGAAAAGGATCGAGATGTGACATATTTGCCATTTCCCCACAGTGAATTTATTCATTATGTATCACAGACCTATCCTAATAATTTTTTAAACAAATAAATAAGTAAAAATTAAAATAAAATGTAGTCACCCAATTTGAAGACAATATACAGGTATTGTCTAGTTCTTTTAAGTAGTTTTAACTTACTTCTGTAAAATGGAGACTATGTCATCTTGGATTAAATAGGCAATAGTTTCAAGAGACTTAGTTTTGACACAGACTGAGGATCCATAGTAGAAAAACAGTGAGAAAAGCCACTAAACTAGATTTGCATGGGACTAATTTGGAATTAATATAAACATATTTGTCCTTAAAATTTTGATAGTAGCAGTAGGTATATCCACAGGGGTAGAGGTGATTATAACATTAATAAACCAACGTTTCTTCAGTATTGTCCTTGTTCTAGACACTATTTCACTGCTTTGCAAATTGCCACTCCTTTAACACTCACAACTGAAATCAACTACAGAGAGCAGCCTGCCTAAAATCACAGAGCAAATGAATGACTGGGCTGGAGTTTGTGTGAGTACTCTGGATTCCGAGCAACACCCTATTGGAAATGCAGTGCTGCTCATTTTCTAGTCAGAGTGCTTTCTCATTGGAAGATAAACGGAGGCGCCCTTGTTTTCATTGCCAGGTCTGAAGGAGACTGAACAAAGATTACTGGTGTAAAATTTTAAAGGAGTGCCATTTACAGCACATTTTAGTGTTGCATGGCTCCAGTTCACATAGATTTCTCTGCTTTGCCTTAGCAAATTGCTAGTCTCTGGGAGGAGTCCCCAAGAAGCAGTTTCTCTGGCTGTGGAAGCAGCCAGGCTGCTGTCTACATCGTGAGTACATTCAGCATAATAAGTAGCCACTCCCTGTGCTAGAACAATTGCACACAAATCGACATGGGGCTGGGGAATTCACATCAGAACTGCTTGCATCCACTGAATCTGATGGCATTTGCCGAGTAGAACAAGAGGTTATGAAAATAAGGTGGCGGCTTCCAATATGTTTTGGATAATCTTATGCAGGTTACAAGGAAAGTATCAGAATAGCAAGTTATTTAACATGAGTATAAAATTGCACAAATCTGGATAGACCTCATTTCAGATAAAAATGCAATTACATCTGCAACAAAAAAGGTAGCAGCTCTGGACAGTTTCATTCCTAAGTTCTATAAGTGACAGACATGACACAGATTGTGCAGGCTTTATGGCTGTGACTATGACCTCTGGGAGCCCTGTCTATTACCTTCTATGTCCAGTCTCATTTTGGGCAGCATGTGCTGCTAGCATAAAGGACTACATGGCTTCTCCTGCCTCAGCAGCACTGTGCTTGCCTCAGAATGGTCTTCGGTCTGCAGTATGCTTTCATTTCAACGAAAAGACACAGAACAGGCTGTTCCTCATGATCTTTTTGACACTGTGTTATCAACAAATACAATGAATGTTGAAACTTAAACTTTTTTTATTACAATAAGAGGCAAACTGCCATTAATTTCCCTCAAAATACTCTCACTCATTTTGAGCATACATATCCCATTGTTCTTGTCACTTTCTGAAGCAGCTCTGGCAGTTCTCTTTCATGAGAGTCATTGTTTGCATTATTGTAGTTGCCTCAACATCCTTAATCCATTAAATATTTACTTGTCATGGTCATTTGACTTTGGGGAAGAATCAGAAGTTGCACAGTTCCAGATGCCATGAATAATGTGGATGAGGACACATTCTTAAATTTTTAAAATTGTCATAAATGGTTGCTTCATTAGAGCTAATAAAAACAATGGCAAGTATTTAAATTTTTAAAGTTTATTACAATAAAAGACACATTGTCACTAATTCCCATCAAAATACTTCCCCTTGCTTCAAACATCGTTACATTATTGTCTTTGAAAATGTGCCTTTTACTACAATAAGGTTTTTAAAATATTGGATATTCTATTTTTCAGTCGCAGGTTATACAATTTTGAAAAGGAAAAAGAATGTTATTTGTTTCATGATTTCCCTTCTAATCATGATGGCCTAGGAGACAGCAGTGCCATTGCTCTGTAGTTTCCGTATCCTAAACTTACCTTTCTCTGTGCTAGTGTGATGTTCAATCTCAATCAGTCTGGTGTGATCAACACAAAGGCTTTGCTCAGTTGTTTAAGTGTGAAATGCCTGTTCAGTGCAGGGTGAGTTGTACTACTAACTAGTTTCCATAGGGGAAGTCTTCTGAGGGGTTTAAGAAGTAACAGAGTGTCACCGTTCTTATTGCCTAGGGCCAGGCACATTACTTATTCATTCTCTCATCCATTGTTTTATTAAATAGTGTCTGTACATGGCCTGGATTAAATGTTAGAGGAATTGTCAATATGCAGAGGGCATATTCATTGCTTTATTTATTTGACTTCCCTGTCTTATCTCTGTCACTTCTGTCCTCTCTTGCTTTTTCACTCACATTGTCAGCACCCATCATATGCCATTGTTGTGAATAGATCTTAATTAAACCTTACTGAAGAAACAAAGACCTAAATGTCCTCATGCCACAAATTCCCCACCAGCTGTGTTACCTGTCTGTTGTATGAATCTGTTAAGATCATTCATTCTCTATCAAAACCCATCTTCTCTCTCTCTTTTCCTCAATGCTCTGATAAACATATTTATTAAAATACAGGAAAATTATTAATATGACTACTTAAATTCTCTGTGATCATTTCCCTGAGCTATAAAATGAAAGTGAAGAGTGCCTGATATATTGTTATAAAGTTTTAAATGTGAAAAGTTTGTAAAATGATACATTTCACATAGCAAGCACTCATCAGTTACTCCACTTAGTATGTAATTATTCTAAAAATTAAAAAGAAAAAAAGCAAAAGTCTTCTTCTAGGCAATAATATTAATAACAGGTAATCTTTACATTAGCTAGATACTATGTGAAACATCTCATTAATTAGTATTCTACCTATTGATAAGGAAACTGGACTAAAGAAAACTAGCAATAGTTTCTTGACATCATCTAAAATATATTTGAAGGGATTTAGGTTCTTTGGGTCATCTAATGAAAGGGGAATGATGTCACACATTGGAGCAATGGAAAGATCATCTACTCTTATCCCTTTTCAGTGCTTTCCTGATAGCATCACCCTCCTATACTATTCTGGGAATGAGGGCAAGAAGTGGAAGAAAGGAATTCAGGATATAAATCCCTGGGAGAAAATTGAGAATTGAACCTCTGGGTTCTCTGGCTCCTGAGACTTTAAATCTTTAGGATTTGGGGCAGGTGCTGATTGTATCTCAAATGTAAGTCAGCTAGAACTGACTCTCGCTGTTCACTTAACTCTGTAAGAAGGGGCTGAAGACAAATCTGATGGGGGTAACAAGAACATTCATCACCTGGTCAAGGACACAGCATCAGTATTCTGCCATAGGCATTGAAAACTGGAGATGTAGTTGAAGGGATAAGATACATACTGGACCTGTCTGGAAAGATACAAAGTACAATCTGCTGTCTTGCTAGAATTTCTTTAAAACTCTTTTAAAAATGAGCAAGTTTCTCTGACCAAATCTGTCAGCATTATTTCTACCTGTGTCATGGTTACCTCCAATTCTCCCATCCTCAGGGTCTCCAGAGTGCTAACTAGTGTGACAAATAACTAGAGGATATACTCAGGGAAGTAATAGGAAACAAAGGCAGGGCATCAACTTGAGCCTGGATTGGGAAGAGATGGGGACACTGATCAGTAGGGTCTGTGACCAGCACTCAAGTATGGAGTATACAGGAGCCATTCCAGAAACATTCCTGCAATGGCCAGCAGAGATTTGAGCTTCACATAGAATTACAACGTGCAATGTATTAACTATTGTTACTCTTCTATTATCTTGTTTGGAAATTACAGTTTTTTTTTTTGGTTCTTTTTAAAATTAAAAGATAAAGAAAGAAATAGGAAGGTACAGGAAGTGTAGACTCATTTTAGTGAATGGCTTGCCTGCAGCAATGATAGGTTTTATGTTTTGTAACTAAGTTCTGCAAAGGCTGCTCTGTCTGTTTTGTTTACGATTGCTGCAAAACTTACTCCAAGGGGCTACTCCATGAACACTGTTGAATGGATAAATCGATGATTGGTCATTTCCTCAGAGTCTTCTAAACACCTTACATTCCTTACAATGCTGCACACTACCTAGAAATTCTGTCCCACATCCAACCTGCTGTGCGCCATGAGGACCATGTGACTTGAATAACACGTAGGTAGTCTCTCTCTCTCTCTCTCTCTCTGTCTCTCTCTCTGTCTCTCTCTCTATATATATATCAAATAGATTATTTTCATTAAAAACATCTTTTTACTCCAGGGCTTGCTTTACAGCAGAAGTCAGGTCAGCATCTTAATGTGGTACCCATCGTAGCATCCTGTGAACCCATTTTCTGGAAGCAGAAGTGAGGGAAAGAGTGGGTGCTATGGGGTCAATTCTATATCTATAAAGCAGTTTCTCTATTGAGTTTCAAATCAGTGGTCTCAGGCCTAGATGCACATTAGAATCACCTGGAGAACTTTTAATGTGCAAAGACCACAAGTAGAACCAATTAAGTCAGAATCTATGGGTCTGAGGCTCAGATGTGGTCATTTTTTAAAGTTCCCCAGATAGGTCATATTGGTCACACTTGGAAGCCAATGATTTGTAGTTCTTTTACTTTGCTCCAATTAGGATCACGTAGGAAGATTTTTAGAAAACCCAAAGCTTAGATCATACCCTGTAACAATTAAGTCAGAATCTCAGGGGATAGAACCAAGGCATTGATGTTCTTACAACCCCCTAGCTGATCCTAATAACATCCAAGTTTGAAAACCCATATTCAAGGTGAAGGTGATGGTGCATATGCCTTTGTTGTGCTGAACTACTGCTATTTGCTAGTCGAATGCCAATTAAAGTCACAGATTTAGAGCTTTGACCAAAACTATATCACTTGCCTTTTGCTCATACAAGGTCCAGCCTTGACGTGAATAAACATCAGCAGTTACACAAGGAGTAGAGAGCTAATTATCTTATTTTTATATCATGATTCCTAGGCATCAGAAATAACAAAAATAAAATTAGCTACTATTGCTTTAGTGTCAAATCCTCACAGCAACCTTGAGAAGTAGATAACATTGTTCTAATTTTAGAGATGAAAAGGTTAATGCTTAAAGAAATTATGGACTTTGCCCAAGGTTGTCTGGGGTATAAGAGTTGGAAATAGGATCTGAGCTATGGTATAACATCAAAGTGCAAGCCCTATTTACTACACTTGACTTCCTTAATTTTGTAAGAGCTGTACTGAAATATAATTCACATACCATGAAGTTCACCTGTTTAACATGTACAATGGTTTGTAGAAATTTTACATGCTTGTGCAACCATCAGCATACCTCATTTTAAAACATTTCCATTATTTCTAAAAGATCCCTTGTGCCCATTTATTTGACTGGCTTTTAAAGAACAGTGAGGTAGAAATATGAAAACCTAGGTTTTATTGCCAATCGTCATTTATATAGTGCTCTGACCTTGAAGAATTCCTTAACCTCTCTAGGTTTCAGAATTTTTTTTTTTAAACTGGTCACTTAGAGATAATAATCCCTGCCAGAGGATAAAGGTCAAATAAAGTATTGCATAGGGAAGTTCTCAACAACTAAAAGCTGTAAAAGTGAAAAGTACTGCATTTTTTAAACTGCTGGAAATAATTTTGCACATTTTGAGTGCTTTGGATCTGAAATGGAAGTCAGAAAGCTGCCATAACACAAGTCTAGCTATCTTTCCCTCCTTGTCCACTTACCCCATTGAGCCTTTACTCACCACATTCATTTGGGAGTCCCCAGCATGTACCAGCCACCTTAGCTGGTGATATTGTGCCTCCCTTCTGAGCCCTGGAGTGGAAGTTCATATTCAACTCAGTGTGACTCAGAGCTCTGCTTGAGTTCTTAGGATTTCACTATCCCTGTCAGAAGCCTGAGGTGTCCATATGCTCCCATAATGACTAGCTTTCAGGGAGATGCATGGTGTCCTTTCAGACGGAGAACACAAATGAATGAGGTGGACCATGGTATTTCTCTGGCTTCTTAATTAGAACCCTGATGGGTGACAGGAGGCCCAACTGAATGTGTTCCATCACTGCCAGAGGGAGGTAAGGCCAAAAGATTATCACGTTTATCTAGGTCCCAAATAAACAGCTCTAAGCCCAGCATCACATGCATCCAAATTGCTTTTTATTTCCATAGTTTTAGTCTTTGGTTGAGCCAGTTTTCCACCTTCACAGAGTTTGAAGTAGGAACATTTTAAGACCATACTTTCTTTGGCGATATGATTTATTTTAGCTAAGAACATCAATAAATATTCACTGGGATACAAATAGAGTCTAAATCTTGTAATTTCTTACCTGTGCCTTTTCCCCCATTATTGGCCACTTATCTTCTGCATAGCTAAAACACCTAGAAATTCTCAGACTTTCTACCCAGCGTCTCACTGTCATACCTACTTCTTGATCACTCTCATGCAATGTTATATTGATTTGCATCCCTAATTGCTCCTGATTTTTATCTCCACTTTTTGCATGGCTTTCATGGTTATCTTATGTAGCTGTGATTTGCTAATCCACCTTATAACTGTGCCCTAATTTAATGGACCGTCTGGCACAAAAAGAAGATGAGAGACTTGTCTTCTAGTCGAAGGTTAAGGGCACATAGAGGCAGGAAGAAATGGGGAAGGAAGACATGGCATCTTACCATGGTGCTCTTGTTATATCATGTTCACTATTTGTCTAATAAAGGCTAATTCAATACATAGCATAATTCTCCTCTTCATATGGTAGCTGTCCCGATTATAATTTAGAAGAATGAACTATGTAAATTCAGTGGAAGATTTCACCATTACACTTAAAACTTGTTTCCACAACTGTTTATTTGGTGAATATTATGTATGGAACACAGGTCTGGTCACTAAGTTTACTAAGGTTTCTGATAAAAGACTCAAGGAGCTGATGATTAAACCATGCGGAGTTAGAAGAGCGTATGTTCATGGGTAAAGAGGCATTTCCAAGAGTGTTTCTTGAGTTCCAAGATGTAAGTCTTTTCATCAAAGAGTTAGAGGGCTAAGCCCACCTAACTATAGCTCCCTCTGTTCCCAATTCCTGCTGGCTCACTGGACCCAGTAATCCATGTGGGACAAGTGGAGCTTCCTTCTTCTTAGTAGCAGGCAGCTTTCACTGTCCCCAGTCACAATGAGAAGCAGGAATAGACAGCTGCATGGGGAAAAGCAGTGGTGATATAAATACATGTTTATTTGCACATCAATTACAATTACTTACAAGGCTGCATTTATTTAAATGCAGTGTAATTAGAGGAAAAACCTTGATTTAATCATAACCTTATCAAACACAGATCCCTTCATTTTCCTGTGCTTGTGCATTCTGTGTTTCCCCCTGGGCTGATTCTAAAATGAGGGGAGATGGCAGAATCAATTTAGGGCAGAGACCCTTACCAAGTAGTCTCTCATCATGTAGGACCCCTGCTCAGAACCTGCAGAGCTGTGCACCATGTCCTCTTCTCTAAGGACTCACGATAAGAGGGACTGATTAACTCCAATGACTTATTGGAAATATAACTCATCCCTGATGGCAGGCTTCATAACCCAGAAGCTCAAGATTAGTAAGGACATTCCTAGGTTCAGCCTCCAGAGATAAATTACCTCTTGGAATGTACGCGCTTATAGTCTCTATATCTGATTTCTCATCACTGTTGATGGGACCCAACTTGACATTGCTGCAGAGGGGTGGACAGCAGGCAAGCAGACTGTCTTTCACAGTTAGCTCCAGGCTGTTTTTGTCCACCTCCTTCTCTCCTTTGTTATTGCCTTCTTTCCTTATCCAGGCAACCTGAGATGTTTTCTTTGCATTTTTGAAGGAAAATGTCCTTTCTCTGAGCTTAGGTAAAAGCAGAGCTGTGACAGTATAAATGCCCTCAATTACTGGGGCAAGGGTCGCTTCTTTTCTTAAGTGATTTTCTCCATGGTTATTGGGAAATAAAGTAGAAGTAAACATCATGTCCATTTTATGGACTGGAAAGCAGAGGTCTAGATCAAAAAGATGACTCCAGCAAAGACAGACACAACAAAGCCAGGCACATATTCGTTTGAACCAGTTATTTTGTTCATGGTTAATTTGCTCACTCATACTCTTACCTCTTGTTCTTTCTGCCAAAAGGAAAATGGACACATTTATGGACATTATGCACATTTATGCTAAATAATATGCTTTGAGCATTCACTTTGTTCCTGTGTTGTGCTTCATAGAAAATGGTCAGGTGCCTACCATTCTTATTTCTGTTTGCTAGAATGTTCAGTGAACTTAGTTACCTGTTCTGAGGTCATGTTATCAATGGAATGATCAGTATTACCTGTGAAAATCAAACTCAAAACTAGACAGTGCACTGTGTAGGTTAGGTATTTCATTGCATCTTGCTCTTACAACAACACTAAGAACTAGGTACTATTAGCCTCACTTTGCAAAGAAGAAAAATGAGCTCTGAAGGTAAAGCTAATGGCAGGGCTTTGCACAACTAGAGTGTCAAAAGTAAGTTTTGGACCCCAAACTGATCTTGGTTTTCTCTGTGTCCCCCTCCTACCCCTCCTACTCCTATACCTTCCAACGCCCACCCTGAGTCATCCTATCCTGTTGGACAACCTAGGAATACAGACATCATTCTGGAAACTTCTTTTACCTGTTACTTAATCTATCACCAGTCCCTATACAT
>RJWT010048177.1:0-11175 GCA_004365215.1 Cuniculus paca | reverse complement strand
GGAAACATGTCTGTTTGGGCAAACCACAGTGGCAATAATCTAAAAAAAAGTCACCTAAATTTTTCTGGTACACAAATTAAAAAACAAAACAAAACAAAAAAACCACAAAGATTCTATACAGTGAAAATCCTCAGTGATATTCTGGAAGATTGTTGTTGACTGAACTGTGTTCCTTTAACCTGGCCCAAATTCAGAGGATGAAGCCCTAACCTCCAGTGCCTCAAAATGTGACTATTATGCTTAGCGTCTTGAAGTAGTTATTAAGTTAAAATGAGATCACTCTAATCCAATATGACTTGTGTCCTTACAAGAAGAGATTAAGACACAGGGCCAGAGGCAAAACTATGTTAAAGGCAAGAAGAAGCCAATAAGAGAGGCCTCAGAAATCAACTTTGTGGATACCCTGATCTTGGACTTCAAGTCTCCATGTTCTGTTGTTTAAACTGAGTCTATGATACTTTGATAAGGCAGTTGTAGTGAACTAATAACGAAATAGAAAAAGGTTCCCTTAGGGCCATCTCTAATGACATCCCTCTTTGCAGACTGGTGACATCACTGAGGTAATAGATTCTTCCTTCTCCACCTCACATGCCTGTTTCCACATTTCTCCCAAGTTCATGTGGCTATAGTTGGTACTTTGATATTCTTCCATGACTTTGCCATGCTGGCCACAGTAAATCAGACTACCTGACCCCACCTGGTTCAGTCTTTCCTTGGGATCTTTCTACCTGCAACTGAGAGAGGTTAACATTAGTCCTTTCTAGCTGAAGAAGCTGTTTATACAGGTAAACCTTGCTAATAGTCATGGCTGTGTGTTTTTTCCCAGACAGACAATACGAATTGCTAAGAGGACTGAAGCTGAAAGAGCAAGACTTAGCAAAATTACAGTTTCTAGTTCTTTCTTTTATTCAGTCAGTATTTAATCAGTGGTTACTGTGTTTTAGGTATCAGTCACTCAACTCCATTTCTAACCCTGCTTTCCTAGTAACTTAATTGCTCCTATCCTTTTCAAGACTCCATCCCAGTAAAACTTGCTTTTTCCCTAATCCAGCAAGTTGGACTTCTATCACTGACAACCAAAGCGATGCACTATGAATTCATACATTCTCTTTCCTTCTCTGATCGCTCAGAGCCACTTGCAGTTCCTTAAACTACCAGAAATTTTGTCTCAGGTGAAAAAGTAATTATGCTTCTTTCTTAGTCTTCGCCAAACAAAACCAAGCAGTGTTCAAGTATTAACCATGCTAGTTTCCTTGCTCTGTTTGCAAACATCAATCTTCTCCCCCGAGTCAGAGCTGATCCAGACACTTGCTTTGTTCTCCAGATTCGATGAGAGGTTGGTTCCAGTCTTTTACATAACAAGCAGGTGGCTGTTTGAAAGAGTAAGAAATACCTGAGCTTTTAAAAACTTACTCTAATGCAGAAATGATTAGTGATAATAACATTTAATTATATACTTATGTTGCACATATTAAAAGGAATTTCTTCCAAGAAACTCTTCTCATTTCTTTAATTTTACCAATAAAAAGTAAATGAGACATCTATCCTATTTCATGTGGAATTTATTTTTTAGGAAAGAGATACACACAGATTTTTGCCTACTTGCTTTTGTTCTCTTTTTGTTGATTTCCTATATTTTCTAGGAGAAAGGAAAGAAATCATTAACTATATGACGAGGCCTTCAGCCTTAAGTAGGAAGAGAGGATTTCTCAAAACATTCTTTATGGTAGTTCTTCCTTCATTCAGTATTGCTGGATAGATGCCACTCTCTTCTCATGAACAACACCAATGTTAACGACCTTGTACTTAGAAAAAAAGGGCACTTGGTTTTATTCCGAAATAGCCATATGATTTTCTATTTCTGTTGTAGAAACGCATGGTCTTTAGCAACTCGAGTTTGGGTGATAGCAGTATTATTTTTAGATGGGAGACTTCTGCCAAATAGGTAAGTAGACTAGAAACCTCAATTTTTCTCAATTATTAAATGGAAATTAAAACACCTACTTTGCAATATAGTTAGATGGTTGTCAATATTATACATAATTGGCTTTCAGAAGTGCCTGGCATATTGTGAGCATTTAAGAAATTATACTATTATCCAATTCACTAGGCAATTGGTTATCTGCAATGCTAGTCTGCCTAAGTGCTTACTATCACTCCTTTCTTTTAGTTTTCTTGTCATTTGATACTTCTGACTACTGTGCTTTTGACACAAAACAACTCTGATGGCTTTTTTGTTGTAATGGTGATCTTTTATAAAAATGCACAAGCAAGGAAAAGGAATAATTCTACACTAAGTTTTTCATTTATTTATATAAAGAAAGCAGTATAAATAGTGTGTAGCATTAGAAAATCATGAGATTTTCAAACTAAATTATGCATATCAGTGCCTCTCAGCCAAAGATCAGTAGGAGCATGTCCGTTGGGTTATTAATACTTGTCTCTGAGAAGGGAAGCCTTAGGGAACTCTCTTAAGTGAGAGGGAATTAGAAAAGGCTTAACAGGATTTGGGCTTGTGGTAGGTAATTCGGGGAGGTGCAAAAAAACCCAGGACTTTTGTCTGTAATAGATGCTGTCAGGAAAAGGAAATAAAATTCTAAGACTGGGTATGTAAATAAGTCTAATCTAGAAAGAAAGCTATAGCTATACTTAGTAAATAAGAACAAGTCTTTCAGATTAGCACTAAGAGGGGAGATGTTTAGTCATTTTTGTGGTTTGGACAACATTCAGATTTTGTCTCTGTTTGGAATGATACAGAGTGGTCTTATTGATGTCTTGATTTATCATGATCAACAAAGTGACCTTGGCTAATGCTGATGTTTTGCGGAATTGTTTACATCAAGTAAGAGAAGACTGTGGCCCATCTTTAATCGCCAGGCTGGTTTCCAATACCAGTGAAATCAAGTAGGAAGTGTTAGGCCAGTTTCCAGATGTCAGGTTGCTTTTCTCATTGTTATGTGTTAAATGAGAGTGCTCTGCAATATAATTTAGGTGTGATAAGCACTACTCTATTTTATGAGAACCGGATTTAATACAAGGAATTAGGTGCTAACATAATTGTGAGAAGGATTGAAATAATGGCTCTGGGCTTGGAACTCAGGAAGAACTCTAAGGAGGGCTGTTAATTACTTCGCTCTCCCCCTTTCTGATTGTGATGATCATTACTGAAAGTCTTGACTGCAGGAACAGATCAGCTGAATGCTCTTCAGAGATTAGGGAACCAGTTCTCAGCATGCCCTCACATCTGAGCCCTGCCTCTTGACTTTCATTCACCACATTAGTGACCAGAGCCTCAGAACCTCACTCTACTCTGGCCACTTAGTCCATTTTCTGTGGCTAAAAGAGAATACCTAAAACTAGGTAATTTATAGAGAAAAGAGATTTCCTTCTCACAGTTCTAGAGGCTAGGAAGCTCAAGATCAAGTGCTAAAATCTAGCAAGGGCCTTGTTGCTGTGTCGTCTCATGACAGCTGACAGAAAGGCAAGAGAAGAGGAAGGAGAGGAGGAGAGAAGAGGTGAAGTGGAGAGGAGAAGGGAGAAGTCCTGCTTTTATCAGGAACCCACTCCCACAGTAACTCACCCACTCCCATGACTGTGTAAACCCATTCATGAGTGCTCTGCCTTTTAAAGATCTCACACACCAACACTGTTGCTTTGAGGATTAATTTTCCAACACATGAACTTTTGGGGACACATTCAAACCACAGAGGTCCCCTTTGCCATTAGAAGAAGTAGCACATGTTTCAGCGGCTGTATGGCTTTCAATTTCCAGATTTCCTATCAATGGTCTGATCACCTGAACCTAGATCATAACCAAAATGTACCCCAAGGGATCTTGAGATTTTTTTTCTGATTTTAGAATCTATGACTATTATTCATTTGGTTGATATTTTCTTGTATATATTTATTTTAAAAAGCAATTTTTCATACTTTTTATGTAAAAATTTTCTTCTCATTAATACCCAGGGTAAGAGCAAGAAAGCTTCAAAACGGCCCCCGATTATTTTTTTCCTCCCAGTTTTATTGGACTTTCCACATTGAATAGGGCAGACCTGTGTAATCGATAGGATATTGGAGAAATTACAGAGTGTGACAACCAAGGCTAGATCGTAAAAAACGTCGCAGCCTCTATCTTTGCTGGGTCTTAGATTAATTACTCTGAGTGAAGCCACTGTCATGTTGTGAGGACCCTCAAACACACAAAGAGGAGGTCCAGGTGGTGAGGACTGAGGCCTTGTTCAGCAGCATCAATTTCCCAGCCATGTGAATAAGCCACCTCAATAGTGAAGGTTTGAGCCCTGGGCAAGCCTGTTAATCAGAGTTCCCTTACTGTAACAAAATATCTGATCATTGACTTGGATGAAGGAATGGTTTATTTTGGCTCATGCTTTTGGAATCTCCAGTCCATGGTCAGTTGGCCCACAATTTTGGGGGCTGTGGTGGGGCTGTGTATTGTGATGTGAACATAAAACATCCAGGAAATAAAAGACAGGGGAAAAAGAGGAGCTGGGTCCCAATATCCCCTTCCAGAACACATTGATTGACCTAAGTTTCTTCCACCTGGCTCCATCTCCTGAATAGTGCCACAGAATCTTTGTGAGGGATGGGGGAGCACTTCACATCCAAACTGTAGCAAGCGTCCAGGTGACTGTATGCCCGAATGGCATCTGGACTCAACCTTAATGAAATTTAGAGCCAGAGCTAACCACCTGAGCCACTCTTAAATTCCAGATGGAAACTCTGTGAGGTTATGAATACCTAACGTAATCTTAAATTAAACATTGAATGTGAATTGTTTGGCAACAGAAAACTAAATACATTTCCCTATTAGTATACAAAACTAGGATAAGAATCATCGACATCAGATTTGATTTGCTTTTTCCCCTCTAATGTAAAGCAACAGTCTTTGAGATTATATCACGAGACATATCAAAAGCCATGAAGAAATGCATAAATGAGAATTAAAACTAAATATTTTCTGAGATTTAAAAATATGTGCTAATGGGCAGACAGGAAAAGTCTTATTGTTCATACATTACATAGCAAACATTTTCTCAGGCGAAATGCCAGCCTTTTGAAATTTATCACAAGGCTAATATGTCTTTTGAAAATAAACCGAATGAAAACATAATAAAATGACTCTTTCACAGACGTCCCAGTCAACTCTACAGAATTACTTATTTTAATAAAGGGACTATGCTGCAATCATAGTATAATGAATATTCCCATGTATTAGTGAAAAGTGAAATTCTCATGCTAATGAATTCCTTTTAGTTTTAATTGAAAAAGGAAAGATGTTAATCTAATTTCTTGCATTTTATCGTGGCTTAAGTTTCACTTATGAAAGAATGTTCCAACAAAATTTAAAATTTTTTATGCAGATTAATTTTTATTAAGGTTCTTTTCTGGATCCTGCATCCATGTCTGGTAGGAGCACAGAGCAACACTCTTCCATTTATTGTGAAACATAAGGGTGCTTGAATTTGGAGAATATATTAAGTAGATGCTTGAGTTTTAAATACTATAAACCTTATAGGAATCAGCTTACACTAAGCAGAAGGATTTACTGGACAGTCACTGCAGCCTCCTGGAATTCAAATCAGAGCCAAGCTCAGACAGAGCTGAGCCTCGGGCCCTGACGGAGCCAGGGCTGGAAAGTTACCAGCTCTCAGTCTCCAGCCCTCGCCTCTGTATCTCTGGGTGCCAGCTTTGTCTCGTGGCAGACTGGCTTCCTTTTTGCTAGGGGAAAACATGGTTGTTGGCAATTCCTGAATTTTTTTTCTTTTTCAGCTTTAGTCACTGGAGACTCTCTCTGGACACAAATACTAATTTCCAGTGAACTCTACCAAGACCAGGGACTTGTTATTCAACATGCTTGCTCCCTCAGTAGTTGGGAAAGGAAGGAGATCTCTCAAAAATGGTGAGCTGGGAAGACAAAACAATGCATCTGATGCTTTAGAGTCCCAGGGCTGCCTTAAAATTTCACAAACAGGATGGGTTATACACCAGAAATATATTATTGCCAGTTCTTGAGGCTGAAAATCTAAGATCAAGGTATTGGCAGAGTTGAGACTGAGAGGGCTGACACACAATCCCAGGCTTCTCTCCTTGCTCGTGGTGCTTGTTAGCAACTTCTAGACCTCCTTGGCTTTTAGCAGCATCTACTTAATTTTTGCCTTCTTCACATAGCCTCTCTCTCTCTCTCTCTCTCAATTTCCCTTTTATAGAAGAACCAATCATTTTGAATTAAGAGCCCTACCATTATGATCTCATCTTAATGGAATTAATGATTTTTATTTTTGGCAGAACTGGGAATTGAACCTATGCTAGTCACATGTTCTACCACAGAGGTACACGCCCAGCATTTTATTAAATTTTATTTTGAAAGAGGTTCTTTCTAAGTTGCTCAAGCTGGCTTCAGACTTTGGATCCTCCTATCTTAGCTTTCCGGGTTGGAGTAGCTGGGATTATAGATGTGTACTACCATGCCCACCTTATGTAATTAATTGTTTCTCCAGCTACTCTATTACCAGATAAGGTCACATTCTGGATTCCTGAGGTTAGAACTTCAACATGTAAGTGTGGGTGGGGTGACTCTATTACCATACCTTTTGGTCCAGGGTAATGCTTCCTACGCAGCATACCAAAGACCAAAGAATGGAAGCAAGAAGCAAGGAAAAAGAGTTGTAAACCTGGAATTATCGTTCACTTCTGATTTTATCTTCCAAGAAAGAAAAATGGTAATAAAACTGCATCCACAGAAAGAAATGGAAAATTTTTTTTGCACTCATGAAACCATCAGATATAGGGAGATAAAGGCTCATATGGAATAGCACAGGGTCTAATGGCTATTTAGACACAACCCTCTGTGTATCTTGTCCCATTGTTCTTCCTCAGGCTCACCTTTCCTGCAGTTCTGCATTTGTT
The DNA here is from genome assembly GCA_004365215.1 of Cuniculus paca. Taxonomy (NCBI): domain Eukaryota; kingdom Metazoa; phylum Chordata; class Mammalia; order Rodentia; family Cuniculidae; genus Cuniculus; species Cuniculus paca. The sequence goes on along the minus strand of RJWT010048177.1, from coordinate 4,248 downwards.
TGCTTGGGATTGGAGTTGGGTGGGTGCCAGCCAAGCAAAGAGCCCGGGTTCTTGTGTCATCCAGGGAACCTGAATGAGAGAGGAGAGAGAGTTTGGGGAGAGGAACAAAGTGGGGAGTCACATTCAGCTTCCCTCCTACCTCCATGAAGAGCAAAGGGGCCTTGCTATTTGTCATCTGACTGTGACAGTGAACCTCTGTCCCATGTCCTGTCTGGGCCCCTGGAGAGCCGAAGCCCTGCAGATGTCCCCTCATCACCTTGAACATTTGGGAGGGCATCAGAAGGACAGGAAGCACATGCCCTGGGGTCCCCAGCTCCTCGCACTGCTCATTTCAGGAGACCAGAAAGAGGCTCTGCCGCAGCAGTGTTCACCTCGATGTCACAGGGTCTCCCGTGAATGCGAGTCCGTTTCAAGGTAGGGGAAGGAGAAAGTCTTCCACTGACAGATATTAATTGGAAGAGACTAATGAGGTCCTCGACTGAGCTAAATTTGTATCTGAAATTACCATAAATTGGCAGGATTAAGATTTCTACTGTCTGTTAAAATGGGAAATCAGAACCAGAGATCTGGTTGATTATAAAATTCAGTGACAAAGGTGAGTGTGTAAAAACAGAAAACTTAGTGTTTTCACATTGACTGCTTTTATGTGTTTATCTTTGGAAAACACTGAGCATAACCGTTTAATTTACATAGTATAACAAAAGATTGTACTCATTGTTATTCCTATTTTATAGACAAGAAGACTGAGGCCTAGTAAAATTGAGAAACTTGGACAGGAAACCAAGTCTGAGTGAACTGTGTAGTTTTTAGATTACATCTTGATAAACCTGTTACAAAACAAGACAAAACGAGCTGAAATGATCCAGTTCTTCTTCATAATAAAACCCATGTGCCATTAGCATAAAAAACATCATTCTTACGTCAGGCTGTTGCTGCAGAGAGAAATGGGTTATTTTAGGTTGCATTTTTCTTTTTAAAGAGAATGTGATTTATTAATTTTGTTTTGGAAAAGTTTTGAGGCCAGGCCTTCCAAAACAAACCGATGAAGCTTTTGCCTTCATATGTCATGGGGATGAGTCTTCCATGGAGAGTCATGTTGTCTGCTCAGGACCAAAGGTCAGACTGAAGTCCTCTTTGCTGAAGAGGGTAAGGGGAAAAATTAGTCACCATGAACAGTAACTTAGATCAGTGATGGCGAACCTTTTAGAGCTTTCAGTGATAACCAAGGGCCCGCTGCAGTATATGTGTCATGGGTTGACATCACTGATCTATCACTTTTCTTTCCTTTTTATTTTTCTTTTTTAAGAGAAAACCATAACAATAAAACAGAGTTTCAAAACAGGTTAGTGGGAGAGTTGCAATAATTAATACCTTGCATGTTATTGTCTTTGTAGTAGTTATTCAGAGTACAAAATTACAGGAACGATATCGCCCAAACAATACTAGCACGAGCCTTTCTTTTCAATGAACTAAGAGAAACTAGTTGTATAACTATCTCAACTAGCTTGTGTGTATTTTGTTCTTTTTCCCTTCCTTCCTTTCCCCTTTCCCTATCACAGTTTGTTTTTTCTTTTGAACAGTTTCTTCCCAACTCAAAATACCAATTGTATATGTTGTACCTTATTTACTCACTCAGTTTCTCACAGTAGTGAGACAATATGGTCTTTACACATATGGGTCTGGTTTATTTCACTTATGAGTATGGTCCCAAGTTGCATCCACTTCCTATAAAAGTCTCCAGTCTATCCTTCTTTATGGCTGAATAGTACTCCACTATATTAAAAAAAACACATCTTTTTTTTAATCCGTTCCTTGGTTGATGGGTATTTGGGTTGTTTCCAAGGTTTAGTTATTACAAATTGTGCTGCTATAAACATAGGTGCACAGTTATCGCTGTGGTATAACATTCTAAATTCTTCTGAGATGATACTCAGAAAGGGAATAGCTGGGTCAAATGGGACCTGTAATCCTAGTTTTTTAAGGAATCGCCACACTAATTTCCACAGTGGCTGCACTAGTCTACACTCCTCCAACAGTGGAGAAGGGTTCCTTTTCCCCCTACAGTCCCTATAGCATTTGTTATTGGTTGATTTCTTGATGATAGCCATTCTTCCTGGGGTGAGATGGAATTCAGTATTGTTTTAATTTACATCTCTTGAATGACCAATAATGTTGAACGTTTTTTCAAGTATTTATTTGCCGTTTGTATTTCTTCACCTAAGAAGTGTATCTTCATCTCCGATGCCCATCTTTGGTTTGGGTCTTAGAATTTGGGAGATCCGATTTTTTTCAATTCTTTATATGTTCTAGATATAAATCCTTTGTCTGAAGGACAATTTGCTATAATTTTTCCCATTCTGTGGTGGTCTTCTTAATCTGTTGGTGATTTCCTTTGAGGTGCAAAAGCTTTTTAATAAGGCATGATTCCATTTGTTGATCCTTTATATTATTTTCCTGGATGTCTGGGTTTTGTTCACAAAGTCTCTGCCTACTCCTGCCTCAAGATTTCTACCCATTTTCTCTTCCAGTAAATTTAATGTTCCTATTTTAATATTAAGATCTTTGACCCATTTTGACTTTAGTTTAGTGCATGATGATAGGCATGGTTTTAGTTTTAGTCTTCAGCATGTGGAAAACCAGTTTTTCCAGCACCATTTATTAAAGATTATCTTTCTTCCAGTGTCCATCACTTTTCAAAATCACATTTTGAGTGATTGTGATAAAATCTTCATTTAATCCCTTGTTTCAAGGTATGGACACCTCTTTGAAGACTCTATACTGTTTTCATGTGCCCCTAAAAGCAAAGCAAATTGTCACATGGTAAGATTTATAAAAAATTCATATCATTTTGTAAAAGTCTCTTCTAAATTCACAGGCATGATTGACCCCTTTGTTCCATAATTTATGATAATATATTCAAATCATATCTCTTTCTGTAACATATTCTCTTAGAAAAATTTCTTAACCTGGGGTGCCCAAATGGATGTTTACTGAGATGACCAGTTTGAAAACCTTTCAAGAGTTCTGTTCACAAGCCACAGAGGAATGAAGACAACTTTTAAAGTCTTTTAATGATCTAAGAGGATGTGATAAGGAAAATTATATGCTAACTGCCAAAGCCAAATCATACATTGGGATGAAATCAGTTACATACACAATAGATTCCTTTCTCTTGAAAGCCACAGTCTGGACACATTTCAGTAACTTTCTTCTTTCAGCACAAGCAGTGAACCACAGAGAAAGCATGAGGTCTGCAGTTCTCCACTGGGACACTCTAAAAATGCTGACTTGCTGCATAGAAGGTACACAGTGAAAAAGGCAAGTTGCACAATAGTATGTACAGTGTGAAACCATTTGCAAGGGGGAATCAGATTTGATATGATGTATGTATTATGATTTGATATCATGTATGTAGTATGGCTTGATACAATGCAGTATTTTATTACAGAGAAAGACAGTTCTAAAAAGAGACAAAAGATGATTTGAACATTAGGAGGTCTGAACACTACAATTTATTTGGTTTTATTATTTAAACACTTTAAAATCCCACATATTGGCCAGGAATTTAGCTCAGTGGCACAGCACTTGCCTGGCAAGTGTGAGGTCACAAGTTCGATCCCTGGTACAAAAAAACAAACAACAGCAACACAACCCCGCATATTTATGTAGAAAAGAAGGATCTGTTTTTTATTCACTCTAAACTTTCCCTTAGATGCTATTTTTCCTGATATTTCATCTTCTTCCAGCTGTGCTTTTTCTTCTTGTAGAAAATACATTACGTGGTAGTATATTTTAAGAAATCAGTGTTAATGAGTTGCAACACCAAATGAAAAGATAGATATTTCCAATGAAAAATTTCAACTATATTAAAATAGTATTCTATTTTTACTAGAATAAAAGAGTTTGAAAATTTGCCCAAAGTGTTAGGGGTAGGCTGGAAGCAAATCTACAAGCCAACATCTGCTGGCTGTGTTACCTGACTCAGGATACTTTGCTCTGCTTCTGTCTGATTTCTGACAGGCACACAGGACAAACCTTCTCTCAAAACTACAACAGAGAAAACTAGATCCAGAGGTGTGACCCTGTTACCATATTTCTATCCCTTAAAAGTTCTATGTCCATTCTCACCCAAAGGTCCCCACAGTAGGAAGACTAATCTGCATCATGGAAGTGTAATCACAGAAGGCAGGCCTGTAAGTGTCAGGCGTGGAGAGGAATTTGAAGATGCTGCTCTGTGGGCTTTGAAGT
>RJWT010048176.1:0-11185 GCA_004365215.1 Cuniculus paca | reverse complement strand
AAGACATCTCGTGACAGAGACAGACTGGCGTCGGGTACTTGTGTGCTTCACCCAGAGGCAGGTAGGTGGACGTGAGCCGGACCTTGACCCAGGAAGCTCACAGGAGAGACCAGGTCACTGGGAAGTCGGGCTGTGAGCCAGGTATGGGGGTGCTTCCCTTAGCCAGTGTGTGACTTCACTCCATCTCCTGTGGCAGGGCCCTTCCAGCTGCTGATTTGTGGGGTCACCGTGAAAGGCCTGAGATGGTGTCACAGGGCTCCCCAAGCGCATCAGCCCTGGGTGGGCTCTGTGCTTCCCTGAAAGACAGTGCCATAGCCACAGTCACATAGCGCACAGGGCGGCCTCCTCTGCCCTCCACTGCTGACAATCAGATTCGGGGTGAACTTCACAATCGGTTCTCAATTTGCCCTTGTGCAGGCACACACTTTTGGGATTATAATTGGAATTTTCTTGCATCTGAAAATCAGTTTAGTAAGATTTGATATCTTTATAATATTGAATCTTCAGTTCCTTTCCTTGAGACAGGGCCTCCCTATGTAGTCCAGGCTTGCCTCGAACTTTCGGTGATCCTCCTGCCTCAGCCTCCTGAGTGCTGGGATTACAGGCGTGTGCCACCACACCTGGCTCAGTAAACAATTTACTTAAATTGATTAATTTGACAAGTCTCATCACAGATGTAAGTCAGGAAACGACCATCATGGTCAAGACTTAGAGAATGACAAACAAACGCTAAAGGCAAGAAGTCCAATGCCAAGCTCACATAGTGTGTCATTCCATTTACACGAAATCCCCAAAACAGAGACAGAGACAGAGACCCACAGAGACAGACAGCACATTGGCGGTTGCCAGGGGCATGATGGGATGGATGGTGGAGAGGAGGAGTGCTTAATGATGACAGGTTTTACTTTGGTGTGAGGAAAATGTTCTGGAAATAGACAGTGGAGACCAGGCGTGGTTGCGCACTCCTGTAATCCCAGCACTCAGGAGGCTGAGGCAGGAGGATCGTTGTGAGTTTGAGACCTGTCTGGTCTACAAAGTGAGCTCAAGGTCAGCCTGAACTGCTTAGTGAGACCCTGTCTCAAAAAAGACACACACACAAAAAAAGTTGTCAAATTTTTAGCTAGGGGTTTAGCTCAGCGGCATAAGCACCGGCCTGGCACGCGCGAGGTTCTGAGTTCAATCAGAACTGGTACGGAAAAAAAAAAAGAAAAGAAAGAAAAGAAAAGGAAAGAGAGGAAGGAAGGAAGGAAGAAAGGAAGGAAAGAAGAAATAGATGGTGAAGGTTGCCCAATACTGTGATTGCACTAAATGCTGCCGAATGATCCACACAGGACTTGAGTTATGTCGATGTCACATCAGCAGAAAAATAAAGACAGGAGACCACGTGAGACTGCAAAAGGAGGTCCTCGAATACTCTGCCGCGAGCCCCTGCAGACCACCCACACCCGGCTCCTCAGCAAAAGGGCAGCACGGCTCCCTGTCCTTTGAAAACACTGAGAATACGTCCCTGCACCAGTGCTCATGAGAGTCAGTCACCTGTCACGCCTGGAGTGGGGACGGCACCCAGAGTGCCCTTGGCCCTGAGAATCACCACGTTCACGTCTGCAAGAAGGGAGCCAGCAGGAGCCCAGGATCACATCGTCACTTCCGGAGCCGACCGCAGGCCCAGGTCTGGAGTCCGCTGCTACGTTTGTGAGTGGCCGCCTGTAGAGAACAGAGGCCCGGGGGAAGTGAAGCATGGCTCATTTCTGTTTACTTCGAGTCTGAAAGTGACTGGTGGGTGAGCACGCACGCCCCGTGGTGCTCAGCTTGGAGGGGCAGCCCAACAGCATTTCTAGCTGCCAGCAGGATCATGCGACATCACGTGCAGCGTGTTTTCTGCCTACATTAAAGAAGTGGATGAGAAGCCAGCCGGTACACCCTGGGGCAGCAAGGCGCCTTTGAGCCAGCTGTTGTCAGAGTTTGGTGGCAGTGGCACTGGTGGCTGGGCCCATGGGGTCAGCTTCTCTGCCGGTGGGGGCTACCTGGCCTGGGTCATCCACGACGGCACCGAGTCTACTGCTGACGCCTCAAAAAGTGCGCAGATCTCCACTCTGAAAACCCAGTTCCGGCCACTCCTAAGTGTGTCATCTGTCACCAAGAACAGTGTTGCGGCTGCTGGTCATGACTGTTGTCCAGTGCTCTGTAACTATGACAACCACAGCTGCTCGACCTTTGTCTCCAAGCTTGACATTCCAGAACAGAAGCTCCAGGCCGGGGATTTAGCCCAGCGGTTCAAGCGCTTGCCTGGTAAGCGCGAGGTCATAGGTTCGATTCCTGGTATCAAAACAGAGGATCCAGTGCCACACATCTGCCGCAGCACACTTCCGCAACACGGACCAGAGGGCCGCGGCTGAGGACCGCAATCCAGCCTCAGAGACGCTGCACCAGGATAGCATCACTCAAGTGTCTGTGTGCGAGGGGGACAAGCATGGCTGTCACAAATTTTGCACTACTGGCATCCATGAGCTCATGACACTTTAGAATTTCAAGACTTGAGAGTCTTCGATTCAGGGCCTCTGCACGACGTGAATCTGCACAACTCCACCATGCAGGCTCCTGGCCTGGGCTGTCACCCCGGCACTTGAGGTTTGTGTAGCAGTAACATTTGCTTCTGACCCTGCAGGAGCCCCAGCACCAGGCAGCTGAGGTGAGGGACCGAGGGAGAAAGGGAAAACAGAGAGCCAGCCAAGAAGCAGTCAGGGCCAGTCAGCCAGGGGCTGTGGGGGGTGGGGTGGGGGTTGGGAACCCCGGGAAGCCACCTGGGTGTGGGGCCAGGCAGGAGGGCGGGGAGGGCAGGTGAGCAGACTTCCACCATGTCGAAGATGACTTCCACCACCGCCGACCCACCCCTCTGTCCTCTTCTGGGCGTGTCCTGGGGGCCCACTCCCTGCTGAGGTCTGGATGTGATCTGTACCCCAAGGATGCAGGTGTTGGAGGACTGGCCCTCAGTGAGATGGCATGGAGGTGGTAGAGCCTTTAGGGGAGTTGAGCAGTGTTCCCGGGAGCCTGGCTCGGTTCTCAAGGGATGCCCAGTATAGTGGCATGCACCTGTAATCCCAGCACTCGGGAGGCTGAGGCAGGAGGATCCACATGAATTGGAGGCCAGCTTGGGTTACATGGCAAGACCAACTCTCAAAAAAAAGAAAAAACAAAGCGCCTGCTTGGCAAGTGCGAGGTTGTGAGTTCAGTCCCCAGTGCCACCAAAAAAAAAAAAAAAAAAAAGAAGAAACAAAAAAAAAGAGCACATGCGAGGCCCAGTTGTCATGAGTCCTGCCTTTAGCTCTGGTTTCCTATGTCACCATGTGATCCCTTTTTTCTTCCTTTTTTTTTTTTATGGGGCAGGGGATAACACCACACATGCTAAGCAAATGCTATACCATTGAGCGGTAGCCCAGCCCTCCTCAGCCTCATTTCCCCCAGCTGCTCTGACCGAGCCCTGTGGCACCAGGGCCTTTGCACATGCTGAGTGCCTGGTTTAACTGAGCATCTTTCCTCTTTACCCAGGCTGCCGCTTCCCTCCCTGGAGCATGGGTCATCAGTGGACCTTCCCCCCCAACCCTGGTCAGGGGTAACGCCCACCTTCCTTCCATCACTCCCTGTGGGTCACTGGTGTTGATTTTCAACCATGGTTTCCAGCCCATGACTAGAATTTCTCTTCCTCCAGGCAAGTCATAAGAACTCTAATCTTCCTGTCCTTAGCTGGTCAGAAAGAATTCTCCGCTGTCCTTGTGCAAGAGCGGATCATAAGACTCTCCTCATGTTGGGTGTGGTGCAATCCTAGCTACTGGGGACGCTGAGGCAGAAGGATTGCAACAATCCTACCCCATTTTCCTGAAAATAAGACCTAATCAGACTAGCCCTAGCACGAGTTTTCAGGATGCTCATAATATAGGCCTTACCCCCAAAATAAGCCCCAGTTAAGATTCTCGCCCAGACAGGAGTGCTTAGTACCTATGCTACAACAATGCATGAGGGACATATCAAATTATAAAATAATGATATTAATATATAATTACATATAAGTGAATATCAGACATTGATATTTAAAATAAATGACAGTATAAATTATCATTTATATGTAGTTAAGTATTTGTAAATGCCCAAGCGGGTGCCTTTGGACAAGAGGTACATGCCTGTGTAAATGGATGAACTCTGAATGACGACAGTACAGACACAACACACACACACGCACACCCGATACTGAACTGACGTGCTTGTGTCTAATACGAACCCTCATAATTGAATACCTCATGTGTTGTAACAGATGTACTTTATGCACTTGTGTGAAATAAATGTTCTCTGAATTTTGGTCCTGCAGTTTTTGTCCCTTTTGTGTGACTATCTTTTTTTTTTTTTTTTTGTCTTTTTGAGACAGGTTCTCAGCCCTCCTGACTCAGCCCCCCAAGTGCTGGGATTATAGGTGTGTGCTACCATTCCTGGCTGTGGATCATCATTGGTTTTTTGTTTGTTTGTTTGTTTGTTTTGGTACTGGGGATCAAACTCAAGACCTTGGACCTGCCAGGCAGGCACTTATACTGCCGAGCTAAATCCCCAGCCCTGGATCATCATTGCTATCTGTCTCATTTTTGGAGCCACTCCTGTCTTGTTTAGTCTTCAATTAACACTTGATTTCATGGAAATTTTGGGAAACGTTGCCTGTAAGAGGTTGTGACTTGGGTGAAGAATTCATGGGACAAAATCACCAACAGCTGTGTTGCCAATGTACCACAGCTGGCCACATGGACGAGGCTTTCATGTAAGGAGGGTTCTGTTGCTGGACATGAGAGAGTGGAGTCTATGGTTCTACAGGAAATGGAATCTCAAGAAATTCAGGTTGAGCTGGGTGAGGTGGTGCCCTCCTGTAATCCCAGCACTGGGGAGGCTGAGGCAGGAGGACCGTTGAGAGTTCAAGACCAGCCTGGGCTACAAAGTGAGCTCAGGCTAACCTGAACTGCATAGCGAGACCCTGGCACAAAAGGCCAATCAATCAATCAATCAATCAATAAATAAATAAAAGAAATTCAGGGTTTGAAAAGTATGATGTTCTAGAAGATGACATGACAGTATTTGAATAAATGTAATTTTTATACATGAATAAATGTACATTTTTTTTTTGCCTATCACGGGTGCACACCTGTAATCCCAGCACTCGGGAGGTTGAGGCAGGAGGTGATCACTGCAAGTTTGAAGCCAGCCTGAGATACACAGTGAGACCCTGGTTCAATCAAACAAACAAAAAAGTAGATTTTTGTATGCGAATAAATGAGTAAATGCAGATTGTTGTACATGAAAAAATGACATCCCCTGTAAATAAGCCTTTTTGTGTCTTTTGGAGCCACAGGATTCCTCCCAGGGAGGGGACATATTTCTTGGAAATAACTGAACTTTTATGAAGGGTCTGTAAAATAAATATCAAGGCACGGAGGTGTGGCAGAGCGAGGCGGGTGCCTTGGCCATAACTGAGCCCCTGGGTCTCCCGGTCCCCATCTGCCCTCCCCTGGGTGGCGCCTCTGGGCAGCCTGTCCAGGTGCAGTCAAGCCAGGGACTGAGGGAGCCCTGAGGCCAGGGTCCAGGCCTGTCACCTCCATTGGCTTCCTTCTTCCAGCATGTCCGAGTGTAGACACCAAGACAACAACTGACGGAGGGGTCACGCCGCAGAGTAACATCACCCGACGTTCATAGAAGCAGGCCCGGCCCTTTGGGCCCTACCACGCCCAGAGGGCACCGCAGACCTGGCGGGGGGGCGGGGCCACGGCACACCTGGTGCGTTCCCCAGACCCCCCCATATATATATATTTTTAAGAGCAGAATATGTTTATTGGGAGAAAGAAAGAAAGCTTCTGTCAGAGACAGAAGGGGTCCCGAGTGGGTTGCCCGGCCTCTCCATATATAATCCACATGCATGTAACACAAGCAATGAGTTTAATGTTGTTTCCGTGAAGATTTTTTGTGGGACCAGGGGTAGAACCCAGACCTAGTGCCCACAAGCACTGAGCTACAGCCCCGCCCCATGTTTTTATTTGTTGTTAATGTTTCTAGAAGGGGTCTGGCTATGTTGCCCAGCCTGGCCAAACTTGAACTAGGCTCCAGGGATCCTCCTGCCTCAGCCTCCAGGGTAGCTGGGCCTAAGGGTTCAGCCATGGCACCTGGCTGGTATACTGCATTTTAAAAGATGACAAAGATGTGTTTCAAGATGTGTAGTTTGGATGAATTCCAACTTGCTTCACTCTGTATCCGGATGAGGTCATTGACAGGGAAGCAGCGCCATAGTCCTTGCTTTTGCCAAGAGGGAGTTATTTGGCATTGGTACCTGACAACGTGACAAGCCCTTTCAGGTTAAGAGACAAGCAGACATGAGTGAGAGGCGGCAGGAGACGGAGGAATCTCTGACCCAGCATCACTCAGGTGCTTTGCTATTTGACCTTGCAGTGGTTCAGCTATTCCTTGAGATCACAGTAATTTTTAGTTTTCCAAAAAACACCTTCAGCACTGTCTAGGGATGCAGTCGAAGCTCATTTTTTTCTGTCCGGTAGGAAAGAAGCTGATGACTTAAAGCGTGAAAGTCAAGAAATCAATGAGAAGGGCCAGGGATTTAGCTCAGGGGCCTAAGTGCCTACCTGGCAAGCTTGAGGTTGTAAGTTTGACCCCTGGTGCCAGGAAAAAAAAACCATGAGATGCAGGAGAAAAGATCAAAGCAGCTTCGAATGGGGCTAGAAGACGAGAGATTTGACCATTTGGAGGCCATCAACTGGAAACTCCAGGGATGTCCTGCAGAGAAAATGCACTTCTGTCTCCCTCTTAGGGCTGAATGGCTCCCACGCAGAACCTGCACTGTTCCATGGCTGCAGCCGGCCAGCCACGCACCCCAGGAGATCTCCAAGAACTGTTCTGCCGTTGCTCCTGAAGACAGGGGAAAGCAATCAAGCATAACTCAGGGAGCTGAACCCGTGTGGGAAACACCTCTGCCATGGCCAAGTCACCCGCCAAGTGACACGCTGAGGACCAGCTCCAGGCCTGGGGGATCGCAGGGCACAGCATTCTGCCTCTGTCTGGTCTAGTAGAGGTGACGAGACCAGGGACGCTGTGATTCCAGTCACCTAAGGCAACCAGGCTGGCCTCACCCTGTGTCCCCAGGGCCATCATTAAACCTTGGTCTACGACTTAGCAGGGCCACTGCAAGCCTTCTGTGTGCCCGTAAAATATAATGAAGTCGAAACCTTTGGCCAAGGAAGAAAATGGAAACACGTGCCACTCAGTCTGTATCTCTTTTTTCCAGAGAATTCCACTAAAGAAACTCAAAGAGAAATTCTCTTATTAGTAACCAGCAGTAATTTTTTTGCCAATGATCAAATCACAGTAAACTCATTAAAAATGTCGTACAATTACAGTCTATTGGTATGCAAACAATCTTGACATTGAACAGTGAGAGCTTTTTAAGTAGTGCCTGTAAGAAAAATAAAATAGAAAGTATCAGACTGTGCTTGGGTATTTAGTAAGTTTTATTTGCAATGATACACACACAGGTGATAGTATATCATGTTACACATTACAAAAAATCTCTTTCCTTATAGATCACATAATTCCTGGCACAGATGTGCAATGCTTATACAGGAAACCCCACAAATTATTATGTAGCTACTTAAAAGGGATTCTGCTTTTTTTTTTTTTTTTGTCTTTTTGAGACAGGGTCTCACTGTGCTGTTCAGGCTGGCCTGGAACTCTTGCCGACCGTCCGTGCTCTCTGATGGTGGCTGACCGCTCCCTGTGAGCTACTGGGTCTGGAGGGAGCTTACTCAAAGTCCATTTCCTCCTAGAGTAGCACTCAGTCGATCTAGGCCACTTCCAGGCACAGAGCCACCCAGCAGGGACACACACAGGTGATGAAGCTGGCCAGGAGTGGGGAAGGGCCGAGGCCTCTGAGGTTTTGTGAGTCGCTTCCTATTCTTCACGCCCTGGGTCACTCAAGAGACAGGAAATCTGGGTTCACCCCACTCCCTCTTCCCAACCGTAGGAAGTGACAGAGAAATGTCTGTCCGTGTATCTGTCCCAACAACGGGATGTGAGTCCCAGGGGGATGGGGCTGGGCTGTCTTGGTCACCTCCGTGATCCCAGCCCGGTGCAGAACAGGCTCTCTATGCAGTGAATGAGTGACCCAGTGGACTTTCTCAAGTGACAGGCACATGAGGGACATTTTTTCTGAGCGTAGCAGTGATCTTTGAAACATGAATAAAGAATGCATAAATTTAGACACCCAGCTTTCCTATTGATTTATTCTCTCTTCTTGCCATATCACACAGTGTACAAAGTTAGTGAGCAGGAAGCTAGAACCGCAAAGCACTCTCTGGGGCCCTGCACACACCTGACCTCACCCCCAACACCGCCCCAGTGGGACTGGCCACCTGCCGGCACGGCTGCTTGCTTGGGGGTGACAGGAGCACCCCACTGGGCTGAGATAGCCCGCAGGAGGTGGGGCTCAGGCCTAGGCTGCCACTCCTGCCTCTTCCCTGCCTGGATGACCTGGAGCAGCGACTGCCCCCTCTGCCTCAGCTTCCTTACTAGTGTCACGGAAGACCTAATCCTGCGGCCATTATGCAAAGCACTCGAACAGTGCAGTCCCCCTAGCCAGAGCTCAGAGCCCGACCTGTGGTGACAATGACAATTTACTGCTACACAAAGTCATGAGAGATGTCAGAGCCAGGGTGGACCGTCTCCCCAAGAGTAACCACGGAAACCTCTCCCTGGCGCTGTCTCTGTCACCCCTCCACGCAGTGGTCTCTCCCTTGCCTTCTTCATTACCTCCCCTACTTGAGCCACTCCTAATTTTAAGGACACCCCTGGCGGGCCCCACTTGGTCCTCCTACATCAGCCTCTCCCCTTCTTCTAGAAGGAAGGAAGATGCCATCTAAGAAGTCCAGCTTCCTGCTTTTCCATTTGGTGGCCCTTGTGTCTCGGTGCAATTTAGTCCCCAGGCAGCTGGGTGAGGACAGAAAGTCCTGCCCTACCACCTGCACCTGCAGCCTCTCGGGAATGGGCATAGGGTGACGCCCTGCATGCCAGATGTTCAGAACTGGGGCTGCTCTGAAAGGGCTGGCAGGTCCCCACTCCCAATGCCTTGGGGACCATGAGGTTGCTAGGCGTCCTCCTGTACTCCTGGGCTGGGGAGGTGTGATGCAGTGAATGGTGGACCCGCAAAATATATGTCCATGTCCTAACCCCTGGAACCTGTGAATGTGGCCCTATTTGGAAAAAGGCTCTTTGTTGATGTCATTAGAGATCTTGAGGCAAGAGCACCCTGGATTTAGGGTGGGCCCTAAATTCAGTGACAGCTGTCATTGTAAGAGATAGAAGAGGAGGAGGACAAGGCCACATGGAGACAGGGCCAGAGCCAAGAAGGCGTGGAATCGCCAGAAAGTGGAAGGGGGGTGTGGCCCTGCTGGCTCCTCGACTCGAACTTTTGGCTTCCAGAGCTGCAAGAACAAACTCCTATTCTTCTAAGCAATCACACTGGTGGTAATGCTATGGCAGTGCACAGAAATGAAAAACGGGGCAAGACCAACTGTTGGCCTAGCATAGTGGGACGGAGGACAGACCTGGGCATCCAGAGGCGGGAGGGTCCCGCCGCAGGGGAGACAGTCCAGGGCCAGAGCGTATCGGTGGAAGCATGCACAGAAGATGGAGGGGAGACAATCTAATGCACAGGCCACCAGCCTGGGAGATGCTGTTGAAGAGGGTGGGCAAGGTAGGAGAGGGCGCGCCCCACGGCACAAGGCCTCTGAGGACAGGGAACAGGCTGAGGCTGAAAGATGGGTTGGATGAGTCCCAGCGGGGATCAATCTCCCTCCACTGGAGATAGGGACACTGCCATCCAAGCCCCTGCAGAGCCAGCCAGTGGTCTGTACCACCGACTGAGGGGTGAGGGGGTCCAGCTGGAATATCCCCCTTGGCCTCTCGCGTAAGGTACTGACGCTCAAGCAAAGGGGGATGAGAACATGATTTGGGGAGTCAAATGCAGGTCAGGATCCCCTCTTCTTCCCTCTAACAGGGCGATGACGCCCAGCTGGAGCGACCCGAGAAGCCATAGAGGGATAACTGGGTTCCACAGAACCAGCCGACAGAAGGGACAGTCCTCTGATGGCAGGGCCACAGGGAAAAGCAGGGTAACATGATGAGGGGACAGCACAGCAACCCTGCTGGCCATGACCTTGCAGGTCTCGGGGTTTGGGTGGCAAGTGAGCACTGTGGGGGTGCCGAGGAGTCACTGGTCGGAGGGGGCTGTCAGGCGCGTCCCCTGCTGGACTTGTCCCAGAAGCAGGTACCCCCGGTCCTGCCAGTAGGGAGTGACCAAATGCCAAGTCCCATTCAGATCTTGGTTGTTTCCCCTGGGCCAGCGAGTTCTGGGAGGAGGCCGAGTCAGGGGTGCGTACCTCTGCACCCCCTACTTCTTGGAGGAAGACACTGCCTGGCGCGTGGGCGGAGGGTCACGGGCGCAGAGCTGGGCGCGCACCTCCTGCAGCTCGGTGCGCAGCTCCTCCAGGGCGCCCTGCGGCGGGGCCGTCTGCACCTGCGCCTGCAGCGCCTCCAGCGCCAGCGCCAGGTGGCCCACCTCGTCCCGCAGCGCGTCCCAGGCGGCGCGCTGCTCCTCCTCCTTGTGGCGCTGCTGCGACTGGTGGCGCCAGTACTCCAGCACCAAGCAGCCTCCGCCCACGATGAAGATGGTAGCTTCGCCCAGGAGCTCCGCGCCCAGCTCGGCGGCCGCCTCCTCGTTGAGCGGCTTGATGACCGTGCCCCGGAAGCCCATGATGCGCATCTTGGTCCGCATCTCCACCCAGTGGTACACTGTGGGGAAGAGAGGGGTCAGGCGCGCTGGAACCCCAGCCAGCCCCGCCCCCCGCTGGAGCCACAGGGACGCCCTGCGGCGCGCTGAGAGTCACTCAGGCAAGACCTGCGCCCGGCCTCACCCAAGGAAGGTGTTGCCATTCAGCCGCGGAGACTCCAGAGCGCTATTTAATGTGGAGCAGGGTCTTACTATGCTTCGAACTCGAGACCCTCCTGCTTTAGTGTCCCCAGTGCGAGGATTACAGGTGTGAGCGACCATTCACCGCTTTCCAGGGCGCTTTCGGAAAGCACCAGAGAGGGGCACGGC
>RJWT010048175.1:0-11185 GCA_004365215.1 Cuniculus paca | reverse complement strand
CCACTTTGCTTGCAAACACCATACTTTTATTGGATCTCTGCGGTGGAAATACATACATAGAGGCCAGTTGGGGTTATCCAATGAGTGCTTCCCCCATGATTGTTCAAAGGTAGATGGATCTGAGGAACTCACAGCAAATGAAACAGTCACTCCTTCTTGGAATGACTGGTGTCCCCTCCCTTGAGGAAACTGGACAGACTTCTATCTAGTGCTGTCCCACAAATGGAAAGGAACTGTACTGTGTCAGCAGCAATCCCAAAGATTAAGGTACTAAATCCAGAGGAGATGTCCTCTTCAGGCCAGGTGTTAGATTTGGGTCCATCTTCATGTTTGAATAGTCTTTGCCACCATGGCATCAAAGAGACTGGTCTAGGATGCCCTCTTATGAAGGACTGGAGAGACAGGATTGGGATGGACACACACATGAAAGCTCTGTACTGGAAAGAACGTCGGTGGGACATGCTATTGCCAGGGAGTTCTTTTGGTTTGCAAGCATTCTCCAAATAGAAAGATCAGTTCTAAGCCTCACTATTATGGTTTGAGAAGGGTAGAAAGCCACAGTGACAGCTGTGGACATTGAGCAAGCAAGCGTCACTAACTTCCGTACCTGAAATAATCCTTTAAAGTTGCAGAGCTTTCCATCTTCTCCCAACTAAGACTCAAGATGCTTGAGCAGTAACAATGAGGCTTGTCTTGAAAAATGATTCACATCAGGTAGAGAAAGACCTTTGGGCCTCAAAAGGAAACATCAGACTTACAGGTGACCTCTGTGAGCAGACAGGGCTAGGACCCAGCTGGTGAGAGTCCCTACTGCAATCCTGAAAGAGCATCTGGACCTGGCTCCTTCCCCAATCATGCCCCTTTACCTTTTCATTCCAGTCATTGTGTTTGAGTGGCGCATTCTTTATCTTTTTTTTTTTTTTGGAGTACTGGCGATTGAACTCAAGAATTTGCGATCGCCAGGCAGGCACTTAGGCCACTGAGCTAGATCCCCGGCCCCATTCTTTATCTCTTAATGAAGTGTGTCTCTTCTCACCTAGAATCTGTCAAACTTCAAATGATCATGCAGATGCCAACAATGATGAGTGTGCTGGACTCCTTTACCAATGTCCACAAGACTGGCCCTCTGTAGAGCCCATAGCTGCTGGAATGCAAGCCAACCTCTATCAAGGACTCCTTAGGTTAGTTATCTGGAGACAATCCCTGATGGTTGTCTCCCCTCCCAAGCAGCCAGAGTGGGCTCCCCCTTCTCAGTGACACTTCCTCCATGGGGAATGTAGTAGCTTAGTGTAGTTGCTATGAGTAGGTGATTAGAGCAGCCAAAAGATTGGGTGGGATAGAAGGGCTCATTCAAATATTTCTAAGGTTAGAAATGTAAAAGAAAACACAAGAACAGAAGATAAACAGTGGGAATGAGACTACAGAGCTAAGAACTCTTCCCTCCAGGAAAAAGACTCTTATCTGGGGTGTGCTAAGTTAGTTAACAGCTCTGCCACCCCCTATACCTCTGGACCCCAGATTCCAGCCAGACCTGGAGAAACAAATGCAAGATAGCCAGTTTACTTTTGAATGCACTTCCTTTGAAATAAGCCCCTTCCCATGGTCTGCTTGAATAACAGACCAGGACAGAGACCAGCATTTGGGTTTCCCTTTGGAATTCCCTTGCCTTAGACATCTCTCATAAACGTTCTCTACTTACTGTTTCCAATGGAACTCTCATAGCTTCCTCCTTCAGTTCATGACTTCATTTTTTGTCTCTTTTGGAATGACAAGCTTGGTTTGTGCAGAAATGACAGCTACATTGCTGGGTTAACAGGTCATGACCTGCTTTTGTTATGCTGAAACCTTTGTGTGATAGGAGGTTGGGGGGGTCTTCCATGACTTTTCAATAACTCTGCTTGTGTTTGATGAGCAGATTTTTCTGCAGAGATATAAGCTTTCCTTGGTCTACTCCTTACCCCTTTTCTACATTCCACTTACTGTCCCTCTAGCCTCAGCCCCCATTGAGTATTTCTTTTATTCCCTTGGCAGGAGCTGGACCATCAGAAAGCACCAGAACAGACACTGGATCTTCCCCCAGCTTCAGTGAGCTCTGAAGGTCTCTTCCCTAACAGGCCTTTGTCAGGGAGAAGCTGCCGTGTATCTCCCAAGGTCCCCTTTTCCTCTCGCCCTGCCAGGTGTCTTCCTCTGATTTGTAGGGGAACCCATGGGGGTTTGCAGGGGAAATCTGTGCAGATGGATGCCCCAAGCTCTGCTCTCCCCTTCCAGGAGCTTGGCCCTCATGCCCAGGCCGTTGGTGGCTTTGCCCAGCTTGCCTGGATCAGCACAGTCGGTTCCACCACCGTGGGCTCCTGTGGGCTCTGCTCATAGAAAGAGGACTTTGGCTATAACTCCACATCATAAAAGTTTTGATTTTCAGTTTGTTTAGTTTATCTTCCTGTAGAGATGGAAATGATGACCTTCAAACTCTTTGGAGTTAACATTGGAAATCCTTAAAGTTTTTATTATGGTTTCAAAATTATTGCTATTTTAGTCATGCTCTTTAGGCAGTACAGTGTAGTAATTTGATACATGGGCGCAATACGCAATGAATAAATGAGGGTGGTCGGCATTTCTATTTCCTTGGACATACCATTTAATGCATTTAATGAGTCTGATGGAGGAGGAGGGAAAGCCTTCCAGACACGAGACTGCATCACAGGACTCATAGGTGGGGAAAAGGACTTGGAAGCCGTTTGGAAGAAAAATGAATAAACGGTGTTTAAATGGGGGCTGATAGCATGATCAAGTTTATAATTCCTAAAGAAATACCTGTGAAATCTTCAAAAAGACTCAGCTCACTTCCACACAGGGCTCTTGTATATATTTTTCTCACACTTCTCTCCTTGCACTGATTACAAAATTTTGAATCATTTTTACAATCACAGTTGTCATTCATCAGCTAAGGTTGCTATATTTTCCTGAATCATATTCTTGTATATTCCATGGATGCTTCTCTTTCACTAACCTTGAATTGTACTTTGATACTTTGATAGCATTCTTGATTCCACAAATAACATGTTACTATGTGCCCTGGACTATATTATAAAAGGGAGATTTGTGTGTCTTCACTTTATGCAAAAAGAGCCCTGGAATCTCGAGTCTAAGTATTAAATGCAGAAACTTAATTGAGTGTATAGTTTTTTTTAAGGGAAATGTTACTCACATGTCTATAGTCTTATTACAGATGACAGTGGAAAGACTGCTAAGTGATAGTTTTGAAATTAAATATTATTTCACATAAAGGAATTTCACTTATTTGTAGTAAATGATTATTAAATGCAAACATTTTTAAGATTCGACACTTTTATCTGACTTACATATTCCAATTTGCCTCACTATTCTGGCTATATCTAAATAAACATACCAGAGAAATTGAATGATCAATTAAATAAGCCAAATTTAATCTTTGTTTCTAATGTTTTCCAATCTATCTCAAATATTTATTTATCTGAATTTACAAGGCTATTTTCTTAGTATTCTAAAGATTAACAGGTCTTAATGTGTCCAGCATTAGCTGACAGTGCTGGCCCATGCCTGTGATTCTAGCACATTGGGAGGCTGAGGCAGCACGACTGCAACTTTGAGCTCAGTTTGTGCAACTTGGCAGCTCAGTGAGACTGTCTGGTGCCTCTCACCTAGAGTCTTTTGACAAACCTGAGGAGCCGTTTGGCCCTCACATCACAAAGGAAGAGCTAAGAACTACTCTCACCTACTGGATGGAGGCCAGTGATGTTCTACATTTTATGACATACAGACCTCAGGAAAGAGCTATATGGCCTGAAGTATCAATAATCCCCAAATCGAGAAACTGCTACAAACTCTTCTCACTAATGGCTTTGGAGTACCACAACTTCCAAGGCAAAGGCAGGAAATCGTGGAAAGCAAAGTCATCTTCCTTAACAAACCATGCCTAACATCTTTTTCCTGAAGTCCCAATGAGGGTCGGAAACAGTCTCTTTGGATAGGGTCATTTCTCAGACAGGAGCTGACGTTTCGGCTTCTTAGAGTAGATAAAACGTTCACGAGACGCTGGCAAAGGGCCCTGTGAAGCACTGCTGAAGTTCTCCTAGTCAGAAGTTCTCACAGTGCCGCGCTGCCTGTCGCTGTGCTCCTAGGACGCATCCCGTCTGTCTCTCTCAGTGTTTCATGTTCAGCTGTTTGAAACCCACCACAAAGACATTTCTGTTGTTTTGTTTTGTTTTTGTTTTTTGAGATATTATTGCTTTCTGCCCTTCATCCTCTACTTTCTTCAGCAGATGCTTGTTCCTTTCAAATCTTCAAATTTCACTCTGCATTTAGGACAAAAACTAGTGTTATAACCACTTGAATATATTTATGACTATTGTCATGATTCTTTTCCAGGAGACTACACAGAGATATGATTTTTTTTAAAACCCTGCTTTGAAAAGTCCCATTTTTCTTATTTACTATCAGAATAATTTTGAGAAATTTATACTTTATACAAGTAGAAATAGGTAAGAAATTTATCTTTGCAGGTGAGTCATTCAATAGGAAATTTTTCCTGATGCCTTCAAATATATATCGACTGACATGTTTGAGCGATGTTGTGAGAATGAGGATGTCGGTACTGACTTACCTCCCTTGGCAGAATCTGAACACCTGTGTCTCTGACTGCCATCTCTAGGTTGCAGGGCTTTTGAAGCCGTTTGAACTGACCCTGCATTTGTCACCAGTGACTGGGGTTATCCTCACCAAATCCTGCCTTTTTCTAGCTGCTCTAATTAAAATAGTTATACTATTGTGTTTTGTTATTATTTCTGGGTGTCTTTACAAGATTCCTTTTGAATGTCAATTTTATTGTCCATTGCCACTTGAAAATCTTCTATAACAAATCATATAATGAGACTGAAAAATTTCCTATAACCCAAGGATACTCTAAGTAGCACATGGTAGACTTGTGTACTCAACTGTTTTCTAACAATAGGTTCTCTTCCATCATCAATGACAAGTCTTCAAACACCCAAAACCTTAGTCACAGATTTTCTTTTTTCTTTAATAATTGGTATAAGACATGATTTTAGAGTCATTTTTAATTACCTCATAAATGATTTCCATTTGAATAATAATTTTTTAAAAACCTCAAAGTCACTTCTAATATTAGTTTACATTTAAAAAGATAACTGAGTAGAATCATATTAAGCTTTATTTTTTTCTTAATGATTTTACTTAAATCTTGAATCCAAAGAAATAGAAACCCAAAGTTGAATATAAGTAGAATCATTCACTTTGGGCACATCAGGTTAGATTACTAACCTGACTTCCCCTGTTAGATGTTACTAGTCACTGATATCTCACTGGAAACCAAAACAGAAATCTTAAAGCAGAAATGTCTGAGGCTGCTTATGTTTTGATAACAAAATGCTTGAGACTGTAACATTTATAGAGCAGAAACTTATGCTTGCACTTCTAGAGGCTGGGAGGCCAGGATCAGGTGCTCCTCCTTTGGGCCTAGTCATGGTCCGGTCTCCAGTTCCTGGATGGCGCCCTGTGGCCACCTCCTGTGGAGGGCAGGAAGGCGGAGTCTCCATGGGGCAGCTGAAGAGCAAGAGGGTGGAAGCTGCTCAGACCCTTTATTAGTACTGCTCCTTAATCCTGTTCACACGGTTGGCCCCTCAGGATGTAATCATCTCTTACAGTCCCACCCTCAGCACCAGCACCCTGGCCCATGCATTTTAAAAGATGAATTCTGGAGGCAAACATTCAGACCAAGGAAAGCATTGCTCTATGAGTGCTTTGATAAGAACTATCAACCAAGTCTTCTGAGTCATTCAGAATTTGTCAGCAGTCATGATCCCTAGGAATTTCTGGAGTTGATAAATAGGTCATAGAATGTTTGAAGTATCCACCCCAAGGTTATTACTCACATTGATATGAAAAGTGAAAATATCCAAAGGGTTGGGGAATTATAAAAAGGTGTTGGTTTATGTCACCTTTTGATGTTGGTAAACATCAAATAAAATATCAATTTAGTCATTCTTTTTTATTCAGAAATAAGGAGATGAATTATAAAACTGATAAGTCATGTATAAATTCTGTTATTTATTTTTGTAATTTTAAATACATGCTTTTCTAGTTATGACATGAGGAAAGAAGCCAGTGATCAATTCTTCCATGTATAATTTTTTTTTTTTTTTTGCAGCACCGGGGATTGAACTCAACCTTGTGCTTGCCGGGCAGGCGCTTAGGCCACTGAGCTAGATCCCCGGCCCTTTCCATGTATAATTTAAGTAAGCAAACTCATACGTCTCTTATAAAAACTTTAGTTATATCATAGACACAAACAAAATGAAGTCAAATGGAATATATAATTTTATATGTATATACCTTACAGGATTTATTTTTTGACTTACAGATACAATATGGATTTCTAGTTATAGCAGGCCTTAAACTGTACTTTCTACCGTAGGCGCCATTCCCAATGGCCTCACGATATCTGTGGCCCAGCATGGTGCCCACATACTTCCTGGTATTGTGCCAGTTCCTGGGTGTGGGGCAGTAGAGCAAGCACTGAGAAACCAAAACAACACACGAAATGACTCAGATGCACCGCTTTCTAATATGTGCTGAAACTTCAACAAGTAGAGCTGTACCTAATGTGCAACAGATCCTCAATAAATATTTGGCTGAAAGTATTTATAATTGAATTTTAATCTGCAAATGTATTCAATGGAAGCTTATTATCTGATGATGAGTATTCAGGTTTCCTTTTGGGATGGTCATATTTTCTTCTTTTTTAGGACATCTTCCGTTCTTGAGGCTTAACTCAAGAGTTGCCCCCCACTTACTGGCTACGGGCAGTTTCCAGGTTGTAGGAAAAGCAGCATAACCACTCACAGATTGAAAACTGGTAGGAGAATGCAGACGATGGTTACTGTGGCCAAATATCCAAAGGAAGAGGTTGGGTAATGACAGAGCTTCTCCTTTGTATTGTGGTTTCACGTCCTGAGCACACAGTCGGTGCTGTTTTCCCGCCTGTGCTGAGAACGAAAGCACTCTTGCTGTAAGGAAGAGATGAATGTAAAGGTTACTACACCTCCGAGCTCCCACACACTGTGCAGGAGTCTCTGATGATTTTGCCAAGTGGACCAGAGAAGAGGAGGCCATGGTCTAGATGAGAGGCTGCAATAGTGCTCTGTCAGAATTGAGCTATTTACCACTGGAGGCCTCGTCACTCTGCAAGGTATCTATATTTTAGGGGCTTGGGAGGGCAATCTTAGCAAAAGATTAAGAAGGTAGGAAGAGGTCAATAACTCTGATTGTCAAGTGAAAATTATAAATTAAAAACACAGTTGGCCTGATTGCAAGATCATCTTAGATTTACATGATAAAGTTTCAGATTTCCCTTCGGATGGAAAGTTTTAGCCTTCATTCTAAAGCAAAGATGTTATCTCAAATGCATGAACTTCCCTCGAATAGCTGGGTGAGATTCACTGATGAGTTAGCTGAATTCTGGGCAAAACCAGTAGTGATCACAGGGTCATTCTAGTTGAACAACGTTAGCACCAGCTACACCAAAACGGAGAAAGGCACTGCCGCTGGGGGTACCTGACTGTACTCCCAGCTCCAAGGGAGGAGGAGGCAGCAGGATCTTAAGTTCAAGGCCAACTTGGGCAACTTTACACAAGCCTGTCTCAAAATACAAGATAAATTGGACTGGGGATGTCTCTCAGTGGTATAGCACCCCCAGGTGAAATCTTCAATAACACAGACAAAACAAAACAAAACAAACAAAAAAAAACACACACACAGAAAATGGAAATGCCCATTGTGCTCAGTGGGAAAAAGTTAAGGCCATTCTCTTAGTCCCTGCCCATCCTCTCCTTGACGAACCCTGTAATCCATTCAGTGTCTTTTCAACTTTGGTCCATTTGTTCTTCTTGGAAAACCATGCACAGGAGAATGATATCCTCTATTGGGAGACTTCACTGGAAATTCATGTCAGGCCCATTCTTTCATGGAACTGATGGGGTCTCAATGTTAACTGAGCTTCCTTGTCCTCCAGAGTCATGGTTGCTGCCTCGACCTTCATCATAAATGGACACATGCCATCATCGACCAGGGCGCAGCAAAGCTCCGCACTGTGAAACACGGGTTATGCAGCATCACCCATTTTCTGATGTGCATGTAAGTGTGCGGTGTAACTGAGACTTACTTTTCTCATTGCTGAGCTATCCAACACCCAAAGGATGCTGGATAAGGGAGGAAAAGTTTACTTAGCTCACAGTTTGTAGTGGTTTCAAGTCCATAGTTGCCTGGATCCTAGGCGGGGTAGCGTGGTAGAGAGAAATGGCAGAGGAGAAACAGTCCATGGCAGGGCAGGCACAGGTAGCAAATAAACACAAAGTGAAGACCCTCTTTCGGCCCCTTATATTCTGTTCAGGCTGCAGGCCCTTAGGGGTGGTGGCACTCACAGCCAGGGTAGGCTTTCCCATTACCCACACTCAGAGCTGTGCAAGCCGATCAGTGGACTCTTTATTAGTCACAGACCCTTCATCCCAGCATCACATACCCTAGATCCAGCCGCCTCTAAAAAAGCCCCACCCATGACCCCACGAAGCTTTGGGGGACATCCAGACACAGACACAGCAGTGTAGCTGCAGCCCTGCAAGGAGGTGCGGCGCTGCCTGCTCCATCACGGTTTGGTTATTTTAGTCCTTTAGTCCTATGAAGCTTCATCGCTGTTGACACTTTTTCATGATAACCATTTATATTCCAGTCCAACTAGTGAACTCAAGCGGAGCAATTGTGATATATGAAAATCATCTGTGCTGTGTTTTCAGGGTCTTATTTTATTTGTCTTCTAACACAAAAGTCACTCAACACTAGCCAATGATCAAGATATTCAGTGAACCCTCCAGTCATCCACAGGTATTTATTCTATGCTACAATATAATACTCAAAAATGGCCCTCAGCTATTGTGGTTCTACCTACTTTACCTTCTCCCGGCAATCTACTTCATAAAGTCACTGTGTTTGTCAGCTTTCTCTTGCTGTCACAAAATACTTCTGAAAAAAAATCAACTTTAGTAAATATTTATTATGGTTGTTCCGCTTCAGACGGTTCAGTCAATGGCCACTTGGTGCCATTACCTCTGAGCCCATGGTGAGCCAGAGCATCATAGAACACAGCACCTGATGGACAAAATCAGCTCATGTCTGAAGTGGACAGTAGGCAGAGAAACCAGGGCAGAAGAAAAGAAAGAGTGGACACAAGCTCCCTACAACTCTCCAGTTAACTAGGCCCCAAATCCTGTTTCTATCACCTCCCAATAATGCTATCAGATTATAAATTTATCAATGGGTGAATATGAGCATCTCCAAGAGGGAGCCTCTGGTCTTAGTCAGCCCTCAGTGGGGATCAGAATGAAGGTGGAGACTGGACAGCATGATTCTGGGAATTGGAGATTCTGTAATGCCATCGTGATTCTGTGTCTACCTTTCAACAGCACTGATTGATGGTATGACAAAAAGGGAGCAGTAGGGAAGTCACATTTAATTCTGCATCATCTATTGAGGTATTTTGTTGGATTGACATGATCATAGATAATGAGGAAAATGAGCACTGGATTAAAAACTGTGCTCCCTGACCCCACCTCCGAATGTCTAGGCAGGCCAAAGTGTGAAATATAATTGCTCTCTGTGAGTCTTATAAAACTGTGCTCACATTTCTCACATCTGACTCTTGGAATTCAAAGATGTGAATGTAAACAAGGGAAGTTAGTGTTAGTGGAAAGGTTCAGACCAACTTGTTGGTAATAAAAGAAGAGCAGCAACTATGTCACACGGAGGGAAGAGGGAGTATTTGCCCCCCTGACGTAGGTCCCCCAAGGAAGAGGGTTACACTGCAGATGACTCATCCCTCCAGGGCTTGGCGTGAACCCATGTACGGTGCTTCTTGCACGGAAGCTCTGCTTCTTCCACTTAGCACAAAGAGCTGCAGCAGGAATTCTGTCTCTGTTCAAGTTTTAAACACTCATTGTGAAAATGGCTTAAATTTAAGGATTTATTTTATTTATTTCTACTTCATCAGAGTAGGCTTAGAAATATACACAATCCAAATAAATTCTTGGCCTTAGCTAGGTATTTGAAAGCTGGGAGCAGAAATTACAGCAATTCAGTTTACACTTTGTAATAAAATGATATTTCTGAGATCATTACGAAAATAGGTAATACTAGTGAGTTTGATTCCATAGGGGACAGAGCACGGAGGAAATGCCTCTCAGTTAACTACACTTTAGCAGCCAGGGAGCCTGCTTTTCTGCAAATAAGAATGGCAAAAAAAATTTCTAATTTCACCCCAAGGGAGATTGTTTTGAATTATTACTGGCAAGCATCCTGGAGGGGTCAGAAGGTCACAGTGAGAGAACGCGCAGAAGCTGCGCCGCTCGGAAAACTCCAGGAGCAGGTCCGCCGCACTTTGCAGCCAACGCGTCAGTTTGGACAGGACATGCTGTAAGATGGTGCCCTACTCTAATGCACGGAGTACGCGAAACCTTGGAAAGAATGTATCTAGCGTTCTCCTTGCACTTAAGGTTCAACAAAAGCTAACATTTTTTATCTGTTTCCAATGACTATTATTATACTCAATGCTCATGTAGGAATTGTTTTGCTTTCCTGAAGGACTAGAAAGCAAAACTAAAATAAATAAATAAATAAAATAACATGCACATTCAGCTGTTAACAGACAAATGAGAAACCCTGTCTAGAGGCAGCAGCAGCTGCAACTGCATAAATTGCCTCCCCAGCAAGTATGGCGATTAGTGAAGCTGACCATTTGGTCACTGTGGTCAAGAGAAGCAGGATCTGCATCTGTCTGTGGAGACCCATGAAGTCCTAAGCAGCTCCCTAAAGGGAGATTCCAAGTCTGCTCTGTGAGTTAAGTTACACTGAAATAGACCGTGAGGCAAGGTTTCAGGTGCAAGTAGTTTATTACTAAAACTGGTACAAGAATGAGTCAAGAGAGCAAGACCGGGCAGGAAGCCCAGCCCTGAGTGACCTCAGGACCACTGCTACAGCGGCAGTGTGTTACTCAGGAGGCTGCCGCGATAAAATTCCCTGGATGGGGGCTGAACTAGGGAACTCCAGCTTTTCACAGCTTGGAGGTTGGGAAACAAAGAGCAGG
>RJWT010048174.1:0-11211 GCA_004365215.1 Cuniculus paca | reverse complement strand
CACCTTTAGGTTGTTATGCTATGGAGACAACACAAAATTCACCCTTGTGACTCTGAACCATTACATCCATGAGCACTATTACCAGTTGCCTCTATCTACCTACAAGAGCCTTGAGGTTATCTTCCTTTATAGCTGAGTAGGTTTCCATCACATAAAATACTATGTCTTTCTTATCCATTCTGCAATTAATGAAGCCTATCGAAATTAGACTTGTGGACATCTATTTTATTATTAACAACTAGTTGAGATGGGAGGAAAAAAAAACCCAACTAACCTGTTTAGTTGAGTATGTAAGAGATAGAATAAGAAGTGTAAGGAAATGTGTTCTGACCTAAATATTCAGAATGATAGAGGCTCTGGCTTTGATCCCCAACAGAGCAAAAAAAAAAAATTTTAATTTTAATTATGACTCTACCTTAAATATTTTTCAGTGGTGTAGTCTATTAAAAAAAAAGAATCAGATTCTAAGATTTTTCTCTAACTTTAAAAGTACTAAAGATGACCTGTAGACAGGAGAAACTAACATGCACTTTTCCTTTTACAGTTTCTTAAAATTGACTCAAAATGTAAAATTCGAAAGGGGAAGATCCTCACCTTGCTCCCCAATACTAAAATGTAATGAAAATTAGATCCTCTGATAGTGAAATAGTATAGTAGACAGACAGAAATTAAAACAGACTGCCAACCTGTTAGAGATTGGGAAATGTCTTCTCTTTCAAAATATTTCAGAGAGGCAGTAATTATACCTTAATTTTCAGTATAACTTTCATTGGAGATGGGAGAAGGGCATCACTTAAATGACTTCTGTGGATTCCATTATGTCTACAAAAAAAAAAACTTTGCTTATATTTTCATAGAGGGAAAGCAGGAAAAGACCTTAGTTCTCTACCACAGTAGAGGAAAGAGAGTCAACAGTGAAAATCAGTCTGTTTCCCTGCCTCTGAGAATACTATTTCCACTCACCTCTTTCCTCTCACTCAGAGGTGCTTTCAAACAATGCCTATGACTTCAACTCATTTTTCTGAAATGAATGTCATGCAGTGTGATATATAAGATTGACAGCGATATGTCCTGACAAGAAGGAAATACACATATCTGGTGTTTTCTTTTTCCTCACTGAAAACTTTACAAAGGCCAGGACTTGAGAGGCACAAGAAGAGAGGGAGAAGGAAGGAAGGAAGGAAGGAAGGAAGGAAGGAAGGAAGGAAGGAAGGAAGAAAGGAAGGAAGGAAAAAGAAAGAAAGAAAAAGAAAGAAAGAAAGAAAGAAAGAAAGAAAGAAAGAAAGAAAGAAAGAAAAAGAGAAAAGAAAGAAAGGAAACAGAAAAAGAAAGAGAAAAGAATGCAATTGGCTTGCATCCATACCCTACTCCTATTGTCCTGGTCAAACTGACCTGGCAATATTTAGATAATCAAATTGTATTTCAAAATTTTTATTGTAATCATATGAACCACTAATCCCTGAAGATGCACTGTCATGCATAGCATTTTGGAGCATTTGTGGTAGCTATTTTTCATTTGGAAGACTTTTAGGTCTTCTGGAGTCTCTACAGTGTCTATGCTCCTTTCTTTTTGCAGCCCCTGTTCTCTTCCTCTGCATTGTTCATTCCCAAGGGCATGAAACCATGCTCCCTGTGACTCACGATTGCTCACTATAGTAATCCACTTTTCTTTGTGTGACTAAATTTGGAAGGTGCTTGAGTTGCCGTTCCTGAGGAGAGCTGGTCCTAAGAATACATCTTGTTAACTCCCAGTTCTCCATGTTCTTGCCAGGAGGCACTGATACTTATCAGTCTACAAAATAGAATGACTGCTCCATTTGATCCCAGGTAAGGCCAACTCTGCTGAAGATTCTCTCCAGTCAGTGAACAGAGTCAGGGCCAAGAGTGGACTAAAAAGAACTTTGGGCTGCAGAGCACTTGTCCACAAGGCATAAAAAGTCAAACTGAGCTGGGCATGGTGGCAAACATCTGTAATTCCAGCTACTCCTGTGTTGAAGCAGGAAGATCACAAGTTCTAGAGCAGGCTGGGTTCCAAAATAAAAATTAAAAAGGGGTTGGATGTAACTCAGTAGTAGAGCACCCCTGAATTCAATCCCCAATTGGCCTCTACATCTCATCCAGTAGTTTATGGCATACTAACTTGTTCCTTTCCTAGCAGTATAAGAACCAGGTAAGCAGCTATGCAATACCCATCCCATGTGTGAGGATGCTGAAGTTTTAGACACGTATAAAGACTTACCCCAGAACACCAGCTTTTGGGAATTCCTTGCATTCCACACCTCTCTTCTATGACATAGGCCTGCTCACCTTCACGGTAGAATGCTCTGCTCAGTCCCCTTTGCCTCTTCTGGTGTCTTCTGGATTTGGATCTGGAAAATTAGCAGTTACTACCTAGCAGACCTACATTTGACCAAAACCATCCCCTCTCCAGCTTGTTTTCCCAGCCCATTGGCAGCCTAGTCAACTCTCAATATCTAAGTTTTGTTTTCGTTTTTGACACAAACTGGCCGTGAACTCATTATGTAGCCCAGGATGGTCTTCAACTCAGTGATCCTCCTGCCTCTGCCTCCCAAGTGCTGGGATTACAGGCATGCACCACCATACCCGGCCCTCAATATTTAAATTCTGCAAGTTGATGTTTCATCAGGGTCTGGGTCTTCTGACATCCAGTTGTGAATCTTTGAGGCCTAACTCCCATCTTTTTTGTGTGTGTGTGGTACTGGGGATTGAACTCATGACCTTGCGCTTGCTGGGCAGGCACTTAGACCGCTGAGCTAGATCCCCAGCCCTACTCCCATCTTTTCTATGTCTTAAGTTTCAAACTAAGTTGGCTTTTTGGTTCCTGATCCTGACTACCTGATCTAGTTGTTTGCCTCCGTTTGTCTCTACCAGCCAACCTTCCTACTTAACGCAGCTTATTTCTGCTTCCTGAGTATTGATTTCTCCTCCTGTCCCATGACCTATTTAAATATTAGTCACTTACCAGACTTTCCAGATCCTCCTTATTTCCCATCAGACTCTCAACCTGACCTGAACACCTAAAACTACTTTTAATGTGTGTTCTTAGGCAAGTGATAGGCTTAAGACCCTTCCTACTACCTTCTAGTTCCTCTAACCTATGCAGAGCTCATATTTTGATATGTCCTTATGTTGTTTAGAATTTCAAGTTGTTATCCTTCCTGTTCTTTATTGTCTTACACTACATCATTGGTTGCCATGGCCTCTGCCCTAGTTGAAATAGGATGTGTGAGAGCACTTCGTTTAAGTCATAAACCTCACAGTAATACACTTGCTGATGCTATTATTAGGCAATTCAAGCCCAAGGTGACTTCCTCTAACCTTCCTGGTGGAAGGAGATAGGCTTTCAGCTGAAATAAGAACTTCACAATTAATGACCAAAGCTATGACAACTCTAACCGCTACCCCAACTGATTTTTTGAGGAGAGAGTTCTTTTTGACAAGGTCGGAACAGCCTTTTAAATGTGTCACTGGAAACAGCAATCAAAATCACTAGACTGTTCTGAAGTCTGCAGAACCTTTCTCCTAATCAAGTGAGATACCAAGTTTTCACATAGCATATGC
Source organism: Cuniculus paca (assembly GCA_004365215.1). NCBI lineage: Eukaryota > Metazoa > Chordata > Mammalia > Rodentia > Cuniculidae > Cuniculus > Cuniculus paca. Next base: position 7,629 of record RJWT010048174.1, on the reverse strand, counting down.
TCTGATTGATTTTCCCATGCTAAAGCAATAATCATTTTTTTTCTTTGTTTTGCTCTTCTGTGTCTCTTCTCTCTTTGGTGGTTTGTTTGTTTGTTTGTTTGTTTGTTTGTTTTTCCAGCACGGGGATCGAACTCGCAACCTCGTCCTTGCCAGGCAGGCACTTAGGCCGCTGAAGCAATAATCATTTTCACTATTTACTGTCTACAACACTTTATACAATCCTATTCACAGCCATATTATCATAAATCATTAAAAAGATTTAACAAGGAACGTAATTTCATTGTTTTAAAGTTTTCAATAGGACTTCTTGGGTCCAAAGTCTTTCTTGTCCAAGTGGACTAAATGAGTCAGGGGTGCATCTCATACTTGGATTTAGGGTGATTTTTCTTTTTCTGTCCAAGGAAACTGCATTTTCATTTCTGAAATGCATGCATCTCAGGGCTGCAAAATATACTGCAAACTAGACTTCTCATTTATTTTAAGAGTAAGAAAAAATACAAAAATATTCATCCACCTGATAGGTTGCAAAATACTTCACCAAAGGTTACCTTCAAGAACTTGTACCGGATTGTTTTTCAATGATTATACAACACTGCCATCTTGTGGCTGCAATAATTTATTATTCCTCTAGCCAGCCTCTGGCACCATGTGCGGCCAGAATTACCTAGTTGTATCAGGACAATCAAATGTCAAATGCCCAGGAAGAGGCTACAGTTAGGGTGATTGAATTAACTCTTGAAGAGTTAGCAAATTTCAGGGGATGGAGCAAACTGTGGGGCTTTTAGAACAAGGCAAATGAAAAGGACCCAATCAGGACACACTCAATGTATACAGGAAAAAGAGAAGAGAGGCCTTTGATGTATCCCCAAAACATCTGTTCTTCCTTTTAGCACAGCATTATCACTCTGGGCTTCTCTTCCCTAGTAGACTGTGAGCTCTGAGAGCAGAGATAAGGCCCTGTTTGTAATTATATCTGCACTGTGTGCCAATATGCTGAGTAATGAAATATGCAACAAATATTTTGTGAGTAAATATTTTGTGACATAGAAAACAGAGGACAAATTCAAAGTCATGACAGAATCAGTTTTTCAGACTTCCAATCAGTGCTGCATTTACCAGACTCTATATGTGTGTATATACATATATATGAATGGAAAAGCATACTAGCTCCTAAGAGAGATTGAAATATACCTAATCTTCAGGTGGCCACCAAGAAGAGGAACAAATAGATATGACTCTGAGTCTGTGAGCACAGCACTGGCCTATTTATTGTGTATCACTTTGGACCAGTTGAACAGTGCTGGGGCTACAGTCTCAGGAGGTTTGCAGTCCAAGTTTGGACTGTACTACTATACTAATCCCATGCAGCTTCTCGTGGTGTCATTTTTCAGTCAGAACATCTTACTCTGAGATCTAGTCTCAGTTTTGCAATGTAAGAAGCTCTGTTTTGTCTCTAGTTTCAGAATTAGTAGAAATTCACCGAATCTTCACAAAATTAGGTGGCTAGTGTTGTTATTTTATCCCATTTTGCAGCATTCTAAAGTTTACACTTTTTTCTCGTAGATTATTTCTTTTTTTTGTCAATTATTCCTGTAAAATATGTGACTATTTGAACACAAACCTCATAGAAATGAAGAAACTGAGTCTCAGGCTAGTTATTTTGTCCAAAGTCACAAAGACCATGAGTCTAGTTCATGAATTTTGACGTTCAGTGTCCTTCTACTTTGTGACAAAGACCAGTTTACTCACTACTAGATTCCCGTCAGTGTATCAGTTCAACAGGACCATTGTCTCTTTAGAACTTCTCCTCCCATTTCTAATTTTATGTGTATGTATGTATACATATATATCATTTAATTATATATCATCATATCCCTTTGTTCTTACACATCAGTGTGTATTCCCTAACAAGGACATTCTCTTTATAACAATCATAGTTTACAAAAATCAGGAAATTTAATGTTGATACCACAGTTCATATTCAAATTTCATCAGTTGTCCCAATCATGGCTTACATTTTTTCCAAGTCCAGGATCTCAATTGCATTATTTCTTGTTCTCTCAGTTTTCTTGAATCTGGAATCTTTAGCCTTTATGTTCCTTCAACTTGATAGTTTTGAAAACTACAGGCCAGTTATTATGTGAAATGTACTTTAATTTGCATTTCTTTTATGTTTCCATATGATTAAATTCACGTTACATAGTTTTGGCAGGAATATCTTTGAAGCAGCATTGGGCCCTTTCCTTTGCAGTATATTAGGAAACATATAATGCCAGTGTACCCCCACGTCAGTGACAACTGCCTTTCAACTTTCGTACATAAGTTAGTCCCCTGAAAAGTTGCCATTTTGCCTTTTTAGTTAATAAATATGTGACAAGATAATCTGAGACTATACGAAGACCTTGTTCTACATCCAACTTTCATCGTCACAGCCATTAAGGTTTTTCTTTTTTTTTTTTTGCGGCACCAGGGATTGAACTCACGACCTTGCGCTTGCTGGGCAGGCGCTTAGACTGCTGAGCTAGATCCCCAGCCCTGTTTTTGAGATAGCGTCTCACTGTGCCGTTCAGGTTGGCCTTGAGCTCACTTTGTAGCCCACGCTGGTCTCAAACTCACAATGATCCGCCTGTCTCAGCCTCCCGAGTGCTGGGATTACAGGCGTGAGCCACCACGCCCGGCTCATTAAGGTTTTTCTAAATAAACCATTATTCTACATTTATTAGTTGTCTTTCTACTGTAAGGATGACTTTCCCTGTCTTCTCCACTTATTTCTTTATTCATCCAGTTATTTATATCAGCATAGATTTGTGGATTATTTTTACTCAGTGTTTGTTAGTTTGGATTTGACTAGTGGAAGACCCTTCAAGCCAATTCCTTTGTCCTTTTGGTGCCTATTCTTTTAATGTATCTACTTGGTTCTTTGATTCTTTTCTTCTTTCTGGCCTAAAAAGTTGTTCTAGGCTCATCAGCCACCTCTTCAAGGAGCTGGCTCTTTTTAGTAGAAAATGGTGTTTAGAAACCAAGATCTGGGAGGTAGGTGTGTTCATTGCTACTGGTCTGTCATTACTTCCAGGACCTCATAGTTGGATAGATGACTATTTCCCCTCTTTCTCCCATCTCCTTCTCCCTCATCAATTTATATACTTCTGATTGCAACCCAACGTCAAAAATATGGGTGTGTCTTTTCTTTCCACACTTACAATTTTCTTTCTCAATGATTATCTGGTTCACCTTTATTTTATAGAGTCAAGCATTGCTGAACCTTTGAATGGTACGGAAGGTAGTTCCAGAACTGTTAACAGATACTGCTGAAAAAAACAAGTTTATCAATTAGAATTCAATACTTACTGATAATATTTTGAAGTAAAATTTACAAGCAGAGACATATATAATTTTAGTAATACAATTCTGAGCTTTTGCAAATGCGTATATACCTGTATACCACAAATCCATCAAGATACAGTACATTACCATCAATCTAGAAGGTTCATGTGTGCTTTTTCTCAGTCAATTTGTACATATTCAGAAACAACTGTTCTGACTTTTTTTCAAAAAATATTTGTTCTAGAAATAATATATATCATATATATCACATATATGTATGTATTATATGGTATGAACTCTTTTATATCCATCTTCTTTTGCTCTGATTTTTGTGAGATTTATTCATGCTGTTGCATGTATTAGTAGTTCTTTTTGTTGTAGAGCAATGCTCCATTGCATGATATAACAAAATTTATACATTTTATAAATCAATACTTAAAGATTTTGGCTATTATGAATAAAGAAATGATAAACTCTTTTGTATGTGACTTTTTATGGACACGTTTTATTTCTTTTGGGGTAAATCCCTAAGATTTCCTGTGTCATAATCAAGGAAGCATATGTTTAACTTTATTAGAAACTGCCAATATTTTTTTCAAAGTGAAAATATTGTTTTATACCAGATTTTTCAATACTTTTGATGTTTTGTTAGCCTAATAGGTATGTAGTAGTAACTCCCAGGCAACACAATAAGAAAATATATAAAGGCATAAACATTAGAAAGAAATAAAACTCTTTATTTAGAGATGACAGGACTATGCACATAGAAAATTGTAAGTAATATATTTTTAAAGATCTAGTAGAATAATTGAATTTAGCAGGGTTTCCAGATATGAAGTCAACATATCAAAATTAGTTATATTTCTATACATTAGCAACAAACAATTAGGTAAAGTTAAAAAACCTAACATAAACATTTCAAGAAACCAACTTAATAAAAGATAAGTATGACCTTTACACTGAAAGCTACAAAACTCTGCTGAGAGACAACATAAGTGGAGATTTATATGATATTATGGGTAGAAAGACTTACTAGTGTAAAGATGCCAGTTATCAAATTTAGCTACAGATTTAACTCAATCAAAATTACAGCAGGCTTTTTAAAAATAGATATTGAAAAGCTGATTCTTACGGAGTTTTATGGAAGTGACAAGGCCTTGGATAGCCAAAACAATCTTGAAAAAAAAAATAAACTCACAGATTTTATACTACCTGACTTCAAGACTTACTACAAAGCTTATATAATCAAGATAGGGTAGCATTGGCATAAGGACAGACCAATAGGTAAATTGAACTGAATAGAATTCAGAAATAGACTTACATGGTCTATTTTATATGACCTTATGTGGTCAGTTGGTTAGCAGCCAAAGCATAAAAGCAATTCAGTGAAAGAAGGGAAGATCTTTTTAAACAATGCTACTGGAGCAAATGGTTATCTATATAGAGAGTATATACCATATATAATTGTTTTGGTTCTCATTCCCTTACCATGTAACATAAAATTTATTGACTTTACATCATAGTATTTATTAATTATAGTAATTATTATATAGTATATGTTAAACATTATATATTATTATATAGTATTATTATCACAGCATTTAAGTTTCTGGTTAACAAGGGGAGGGGTAAATATCACTCAAGGACTTTGCATACTCTTCTTGGGAAAGGGTTAGTACGTTTTTAGGTGTGCATAGGCCAGTTATACAATGTCATGCGCACACATGCCCTTGTTACTGTCTTTACTCAGAAATTAAGCATATTTTAAGGAGACACATATGGAGATGGACATGAGTTGACAAAGAGATGAACTTGTGATGTAATGAGTCAGTTTGGCTGGACCAGTTTGCAGCTTTTTGGTCAAAAATGATTCTGGGTGTTTTGTGAAAGTAGTTTTTAGATAAGATTAACATTTAAATCAGAGGTCTTTAAGTAAGCAGATTACTCTCTGCAATGTGGGATATTAGTAGGGCCTCATTAGTAAATTGAAGGTTGTAACAAAACAAAAACTCTCTCCCCAGGAAGAAGGAATTCTGTCAGCTGACTGCCTTTGGACTCCATTTATAACTCATCCTCGAGTCAGTCTCTACCGCTGGGACAGTGAACTTTTTAAACATTGAGTGCAAAACTGCAGCCCAAAACACACTTATTTACTGCAAAGTGCCAACACTGAAATTAAACCTGAATACTGAGGTTTTAGTTTAGAAAAAACTGTTATAGGCTATAAATTTTCTAAGAATGCTGTGCTGCAGTGCAAATGGTGAAACCTATTGTCTGACTCCACCAACTGTGTCTATTTCCCCTTGCAGTCGAATTGATTTGGAAACAGCATGTCAACATAACCTGTAACTGTAAAAGGTCCCTTTTCAGTTATTCTAGCCTGTTATGGGCAAACGGTCACCAAGTTACTGTTCTCCACCCCCTCTTCTCTTTGCTCCTCCCCTTATAGTCAAAAGCTTTAAAACCCCAGCAACCCTAGGCTCAGAGCACACTTCCTTACTCCTGCATCAGGATGGACAGTGTCGCCGCTGAGCTCAGCTAATAAAGTGCTTCCTTTTTCTTTTTTGGAGTCTGTTGCTTTTATTTTTGGATTGAATTTCTTGCCCACAACAAAACCACTCAAACATTAAGGTCTTTTATTTTAATACAGTAATACACATGCCATAGGTTCACCACCTCTGCTCTAGTCTGTTGGCCTATGCTGCAGATTTTGGATTTACTAAGTTTCCGCAATTGCGTGAATTTCTTAGGTTTGTGTGTGTCTGTATACATCTTGAAATGGTTGATACCTTGTGTCAACTTGAGAAGTTTAGAAGTTCAACTAAGTGACTCAGCATGGGGCCAGAGTCCTTACTTTGTAAACATCCTCAGCCTGAGAGGAGGGCACCTAGGCTGGGGTATAAGTGTGACATTCACCCTGAGGGGGATGGGGCTTGCTCTCCCCCTCATTTGCTCTTGCTGCTTTTGCTGTCTTCTGCCACCTTGAAGTGTTGCCCCTGTTCCATGCCACCCTGCCTTGGAGACAGCTGACTGTGAACTGAAACTTCCCTATACAATCAGCTAAATAAACCTTTCATTTCTTAATTTTGGGTGTCAGATGTTTTGTCCCAGCAATAAGAGAAAAGTAAACAAGACACATCTTAACTTTTTTTTTTTGCGGCACCAGGGATTGAACTCATGACCTCACGCTTGCCAGGCAGGCACTTACACCACTGAGCTAAATCCCTGGCCCTACCAAGGCACATCTTTATCTGGGTAGCTCTAATATGTTCCCTTAATTCAGGTCACTGCTAAAATGTTTTCTCCTTAGAAACATTTTTTCTGACCAAATATTTATATATTATTATAATGTTTATATATTATACTATCTATATACTATTTATATATTAATATATTTATATTTATAATAAATACATGTGTGAGATAAGTGGAACTTCTTACATCTTTTTCATTAATGTATCCCCAGACCTGTACCTGCTTCAATAAAGTCTTCTGCTTGACTGATCTCATATATATGTGCATATGTACATATTAAGCATAAGTTTCTACAATCTGCTTTCTTCAAGTAATATTTCATATCTGTAACACAGACATCTTTAAAAGTCAATATTCATAGATTAACCTTCTTCTTATTGACCTTATAGTATCCTATCTTGTGGACATACTGGAATTTATTTACTAGTATCCTGTTAATAGTTATTTGAGCTATTTTTTACCTAAATTTTTATTTTTATTTATTTTTTTGTTTTTTTATTTTTATTTTTTTGCAGCACTGGGGATTGAACTCATGACCTTGTGCTTGCCAGGCAGGTGCTTAGGCCACTGAGCTAGATCCCCAGCCCTACCTAAATTTTTAAAAGATCTTAGCAAACTTCTTTTTTTTTCTTTTTTGTCTTTTTTGACACAGCATTTTGCTGTGCATTCAGGCTGGCTTTGAATTCACAGAGATCCTCTTGCCTCAGCCTCCTGAGTGCTGGAATTACAGGCATGTGCCACCACACCCAATTTAGCAAACATTCTTATGCATATACTTTTATATGTGTGGATTTCTAGAGGATACATTAATAGAAGTGAAATTTCTGAACAGAAAAGGTCTTTTTTTTAAAATTTTTTTTTATTTTAAAGATAGTAAAACCCAACAAAACAAAACAGAATAAATTCAGTCAAAACACAGCAGTGAAATTGGTACAGAATATCAAAGCAGGGTAATGGGAAAACAACAATGGCTACTATAGTGTATCTTGTTATCTTCACAGTAGTTTTCCATTCCATCAGTTATAGCAAAATCAGACCAAAACAAAACAG
>RJWT010048173.1:0-11186 GCA_004365215.1 Cuniculus paca | reverse complement strand
GGGTCCTGGGGGCGCCGGCCTCACCGCTGGAAAACGTTCCACAGGAAGCTCTGGTCCGGCAGCGCAGGGCCCGAAGCAGAGCCTGGGCCGGGGCCCGGGCGGTAGGAGTAGGCGGCCATGGGCAGAGAAGCAGCGACTACGCTACTGGTATAGAGACGCTCCGCTTCCGCCTTTGCGGGGGCCTGGCGCTCACGCCACTTCCGGGGCACCGGAAATGCATGTCCTCTAGGTCACTGGCCAGCGGGACCAATCCGCTCGCAGCTCGGTTGCTGGGTAACGCCGGAGCGTCCGCTTTGGCTGTGTGGAGGTCTCTTGAGCCCAGATCTCTGCCACCCAATCTGTCCTACCCGGGCTTGTCTGCCGCGGTTCCGCGTTCCTTCCCTGCCCTGGCCTGACCTTCCGCGGTGCCCTCTTCTGCTCTTGAGCCGAACTGGGGAGGCGCCGGGAGGAGAGGAGACTGTGCGGGGTGGACCTTCCTGATCAAGACCGGGCCGGCCGGAATGAGAAATATTTAAACTGGACTGCGGACATCCCGGTCCGTGTGAAAAGAAGTACCGCGGACACCAACAGTCCAAAGTACTGGGAGGGGAAGTAGCAAAGCATTCCTTATACTTCAGTCCGTTTCAACATAAGCCATTATCTTTCTAACTGTAGGTTGGTCCACTTTTTCCTGAAAATCAAGTCCAAATTTTCTATAGATTAAAATTCCAGATTTCCAACACCAAAACACATGAATATCTCCAGCTCCACACTTAGCACCCCTCTGTCTAGGGCCTGCGTCCTACTTGAGTGTGTACTTTAAAAATTCTGCCTAATAAATCTGTGCTTCTTACTGACATGTCCTGAAAATTCTTTTTCTGTGGTGGAAATCAGCACACCTGCAACCTGTCCCGTGGGTGTGATGAGTCTAAGATCCTTCTGCGCTTTGGGGACCTCTTCAACTCTGTCCATGACAAAGCCAGCCTTTCATCCTGGCCTGTGTGCTGTGTGCCGGGTTAGGATGCTAAAATTATTTATATTATGTCATGGAGTTATTCCAGGATTTCTGTTAATTCAGTGAGGAGGATAGTCTTCATCCTCAGAGCTGGTAAACTATCCTTATGGATTTTTCACCTCATTTGAAATGTTTAAAAAATTTTTTTCACTTGCAACTGTTGAGCAGACTCAGCCAAAGTCATGGGTTTTAATCACTGTCACCTGAGACTTTCTTCCCTCTGGACATCAATCCATTATTCAGCATATGGGTACAGCTATAGATCTGATCAGCTTTCAACTATGTTGACTCTCCTGGTTTATTTACTTTCTCTTGTCTTCAAGGCATTTACTTCAGACTTTTTTTCAAATTCTTCAAACAAATTAACCTACCTTATTCCTTTGGCATTCACTCTAACTACATATTAATCTACAAACTTCCTCAACAATGTGAATTTTTAAAAAAATTACTCATTTTGTAAGCCACAGTGCTGAGCAATAGATTTTTTTTTTTGGTACTGTGGATCGAACTCACAACTTGGCATTTCCCAGGCAGGCGGTTTTGCCACTGAGCTAAATCCCTGGCCCAACAATGTGAATTTTTAAGAAACAATTTAGCGAATTCAAGTTTTCTAATTTCTTCCTCCTAAAGTATAATAAACCTTTCAAAAACTTCCCCCAATCTTTATAGTTTCCTAATTCCATCTTTAGCCAAGCATGGTAGTGCATGCATATATTCCTGCACTTGGGAGCCTGAGGCAAGATGACTGTTGTGTTCAAAGCCAACCTGGATTACACAGTATGGGCTCCTTTTCTGTTCTTTAGAAGTATGTAGATATTAACTACAAGTTTGTGACCCAGTCTTTAAGTTTACCAGTACATGGGAAGAAACCTCCACAGGAAATATCTGTCACTACAACAGGACTTAGCTTCCTGACAAAAAGTGTCCTGAGCTCCAACAATCGTTGGCCAAGTGAGTCTCCAACCTGGAGTGCCACAACTGCCATCATCCCCAGCACACAGCTCTGTTCCTTTTGTTTGGTTCTAGGGATGAGAAGGAAGCTTCCCAAATTATCAAATGCTCACAAGGGGCTAAGAGTCCATTTAAACACTCTGGTGTTTAAATGTTACTTTATTTAGTCTTCACCTCCTTCCACATTTTACTTAACAGGAAACTCAAAGATGTTAAGAGGATCAAGTCAGATCCTCCAGTGCTTTTCCTGCTTATTTCAGCAGCAACAAAGTTGATTCTTTTTTTTTAAACAATGTTGATTCTTTAAAAGGAAGTTAACTACTATGAAATTAAGATTTAAAGAAAAAAACCCAGTCTATGGATACCCATATAAATGCACATGGATCATCCAGAGGACAGAGATACTGTCCTGAGACCTTCACAGGCAGTGCAGCTTCCATCCCTTCCTTCACCCCAGTCTGAGCTGAGTCACACTAGCCCTGTTCTGTGCTACCCAATGTGTGACACCCCCCACAAGTCCTCCCAAGGTCCTTTGTCACTTGGAGATGGTTTGTTGCCATGGATGTTGTGTGGGGGGTCACACGTTAGGGAGAATATCCTCTGTGATGTAAGAGGCGAATCATCTTCCAGTGCCACCATCTATCTCCTTGCCTATCTCAGCTTCAATTTCCTCCTACCTAGGTCTATTTAAGCTTTCCAGGAGTTGGGAAATTAACTGAGAGATAACACTTTCCTCCCTACAGTAATGTTAACCATATCATGTGTCCAAATATTAAGCCAATCTTTCCTTTGGCCTAATTTATCTGAGCCAATTTGAAAATGGCTTATAATCCTTAAAATTTTCCTAAACATCAGCACTTTCTGGATGCTGGGGTTCCTAATACTTCCCCTAATACACCTGTTTGTTTGTCTTGGCTCTGGCACATATCAAAGCCTCAATGTGTTGGCTACTTTTCTCTCATTGCTGAGACAAAATACCCCATGCCCAGAATTAAGGAAGGAAAGGTTTATTTAGTTCACAGTTTGTGGAGTTTTCAGCCCATAATCAGCTGGCTCCAATGCAGGGTGGCATGGCAGAGGGGCAACAATTCATGGTGGCAGAAGACAGCAAAAGCAACAACAGCAAACAGGGAGGAGAGCACAGAGAAGACTCTGTCCCTTATATTATATGTAGGCCACACCCAGTTGGGTGTAGCACTCACACCCATAATCCCAGCTTTGAACCATGAGTCAGGCATTGACCACATGATGCTTTGGGGAGACATCCAGACACAAACCATACACTCAACAAATATTTGTTAAATGAATGGTTGACCAAGTGAGTCATGTGATTACCCTATTCTGTGCACATGTATGTATTTTTTTTATTTTTGCCATGCTGGGGATCCAACCCAGGGACTCATGCATGCAAGTCAAGTGGCCTGCTCTTGACTTATATCCCCATCCCTTTTAAAAGTTTTGGGATAGGGTCTCATTAGGTTATCCAAGCTGGCCTTAAAGTTGTGATCCTCCTATCTCAGCTTCCCAAGTAGCTGGTGTGCATCACCACACACAACAGAACTAGTAATTTCTTAGTGAGCCCTGGTTTCTCAGTAGGGAATGACACTTAGTGACCACAATCCAGGTGCATGATGCTTCCATTGCCCCTGGGTAGAGGTAGAAAATATGTATTGTTGGAAAGAACAGGATGAATTTACACTTACCTTTTCATTTCAAATTCTGAATGACCAGGTTTTTAGTTAACTTTTGATCTTATTCTTGTCTTTCTCAGAAAAATCTTAAACATTAAGATAATTGGTTATTAGCTTTAACCCATCTTATCGTTGGTACATTGTGTCAACTTGAGCAGTTTAGAAGTTTAACTGAGAGACTCAGCAGGGAGCCAAGGGTCTTACTTTGTAAATATCCTCATCCTGGGCAAAAGAGGGCAAGGACATTTTGTGAGCGCTACACCCACCCTGGGAAGGAGGGGTGGCCTGTGTACAATTTGAGGGTAGAGAAGAGGCTTGTTGCCCCTCTTTTGCTCTGGCTGCTGCTTGAAGTATTGCCCCAGTGCCATGCCACCCTGCCTTGGAGTCAGCTGATTATGGACTGAAATCTCCAGAAACTGTAAGCTAAATAAACCTTTTCTTCCCTAATTTTGGGTGTCAGGTGTTTGTCTCAGCAACGAAGAAAAGTAACCAAGACAACCCACCTGCGCATAAGACTAATAACAATGACATTATTGAATGAAATTTGGAATTTCTTAATGACTCTTTTTCTTTTTTTATTATGACCATTTTTCTTTATAGTTATAGTCAGGGTTTACAAGGGAAAAGATATCATATCATAATTATTTTATAATTTTCACCTGAAGAGTAAAATGCAGAAGAGTGTGGGAGGTCTATCCATACACTAGAGACCCAAAGATTATAGCTGAGGGCCTGGATCCCATAGCAATGTCCTGCATGAGTCCAGTTGAAGACCTAGAGCCCATGACAAAGTCCTCCACAAGTCTAACTGGAGGCCTAGAACCCATGATAATGTCTCATGCAATCTGCATCAAGGATCTGCACTGGGAAGACCCACAGCTCAGGGGTGGAAGCTAGAAAGTCTGTGCCAGTGGAGTGAAGGGTCTGTGCCAGCAGGCTGAAGGATCTGCATTGGAACCAGGAGGCAATGCTCAAGGTAAAGACCAGAGCTCCCCCAGAAAGAACCACAGCCATCCTCAGCCACAACAAGGTCCAAAGCTGCTCTGATGATAAGAATGGCTGAGTTCATATCAGGAATGCCAGCGTGACAAACTCTCCAGGAGAATCAGCAGCATAGCATCTTCCCCTCCAGAGCCAGGAAGTGTGCTCAAAGTAAGGACCACAGCTCCCCCATAGTGAATCACAGCCATCCTCAGCAGCTGCCATGACTGGCATGGTCCCAGGGAGAAGGACCACAAGAGGATGAGAAAATAAAGAAAAGACAAAAGCTGGGGTCAGGTGGGGTCAGGTAGAGCCCTCTTTTTCTCAGTGGGAGGAAAGGGACTGCCCCTTCACTATAGGGGCATTTATTTGTACATTCAGCAACATAATGTCACATGACACCCCATTGCCTAGTAATGTGCATGTATAGCAACCTAAGGGCCTGATGTTTTGTGGCCCAAAGTTACCTTTTTCTGTGGCTTACCCTGGGTGGTCTTTGTTCTTGAACCCAGCTGGCTGACCTGCAGGTGTGGTCAATTTCCAGCTTCAACAGCTCCCAACATATCCCTTTTTTGTTTTGTATTTGCAAGCTATGGGTGGTCAGGTGAAGCTGAAGGAGTGGTGTTTGGAGATCTCTGTAGAAGAGACTTTCTGTTCATGAAACCTTTCCATTTTGAGTGAACTTATTTATTTAGGCTAAAGATTTCCATTCCAAGGATTTTAAGTTCATACTTGAGCAATTGAAACTCTGTATAGTCCATTAAGCTGTAACAGTAGTCACCATTGCAGCCAGCAACTGTCAGATGTTAGTGATTTGAGTTTCTTGAATAGCTCACATTTACCATGGTATTGTTTATATCTCTTGTAGTTATACTTTTCTGCAGGATGTTCAAGACCAAGTGAAGGTGAGACCTGTATAAATTACAATCAGTCTCTAGCTATCTATCGAGGTCAGTTACAACTCTTTAGGAATACCTCAAAGCATGCATAGCATCTCTTAGCTCCTCTGTCAGTGTCAGCCATCTGGATGAGTGTTATGGTTTGTACATTGTGTCAACTTGAGAAGTCTAGATGCTTAATTAAGAAACTGGGGGCTCTACATCCTGGGGTGTAGAGAACAAGCAGTTACCATTCTAGGATGTTGTTCACTGCCTCAATTTAAGAAGGTCAGAAGTTTAAGTGACTCAGCATGGGGTCAGGGTCCCTAGTTTGTAACATCCTCAGTTTGTAACATCCTCATCCTGTGCACAAAGAGGGCAGGCAGATGGTGTGAGTGCTACATCCACCCCAGGGGAGTAGCCTGCATACAATAAAAGACAAAGGAGGAGGGACTGGGGGCTGTTTCTTCGGAGGAGCTCCAGTCTTCGGCTTCAGCTTGGACGTCGTTTCCTGGCTTCTGGAACAGACTGTTCAGCTTCTGCCTGGGATTCTTCAGCGTTCCTCATAGACTCTTCCGTCTTCATTGTAGACTCTTCCGTGTTCCATCACAGACCCATCGGCCTTCTGACACGGACTTGCATGGGACACTGCAGTAAGCTCCAGCCCTTGGGCTGGACCCCCTTTAACCTCCAGTGCGCAGACACCCTCTGCACGCTCCCTCCTTCAACTTTGTGGGTGACCATTGTAAGCCAATTGTATTGGTTACTTTTCCTTCGTTGCTGAGACAAACACCTGATACCAAGGTGAAGCAAGGAAAGGTTTATTTAGCTCACAGGTTCTGGAGATTTCAGCCCATAATCAGCTGGGTCCAAGGCAAGGTGGCACGGCACAGGGACAGAACTTCAAGGCAGCAGCCAGAGCAAAAGAGCAAAAACCCAAGCCTCTTTTCTACCCTCAAATTGTACATAGGCCACGCCCCAAAACCTTCAGGGTGGGTGTAACATTCACAAAATGTCCTTGCCCTCCTTTGCACAGGATGAGGATATTTACAAAGAACCCTGGTTCCCTGCTGAGTCTCTCAGTTAAACTTCTAAACTGCTCAAGTTGACACAATGTATTGACCATAACACCAATCTTGTAATTTCTTATACAGTTGTCTATCTTGTGTTATATCTGTTTCTCTAGTAAACCCTGACTGATATAATGAGTCACTGCCATTGCTTGACCAGGTTGCTTTCTGTGAAATCTTGGGAGACCTTTTTCTCTCCTGGTGACTCTCCTTAGGCACATTATATACCATAGATCACTTCCTTCTGTGGTCTCACAATGTTCTTGATCATGATACCGAGGATTCACTGAGTATAGGATGATGCAGCAGAGGTTCTCTTATATCCTGGGTCTTCACTGACCTTAGAGGACTAGGGCCAAAATATCCTCTTATCCCATCTATCTCTCTAATTTTTGGCCTCTAAACCTCAGCTGTTGAACAAACAGAGCAAAAGATTGATAACGGTACAGTGTAGTAGAGGCAATTAAGTTGAACATTAGTAATTTATCTAAATATTGAACACCTTAAAACATAAAGTGGAATGATTATTCTACTAACTATGGGTGTTTTAACATTGGAATCCCTATAGAATGCTAACAGTTACATATTTTACACAGAAAATTAGAAATCAAAGTCATACATAATGTTGTAGCATGACAATCATGATGACATTTTGTAACACATCTGAATTTCCATTTTGACATAAAATACCCCATTTTAGTCAATGATCCCTATCTAATACATAAGATGCTTTTACCTAACTTGTTTACATTTAGTGGGAAGTACATCCTAAAAATTTTTGTTAAAGGCAGAGGCCTGAATCTGAGACAAAAGTCTGTTACCATAAATAATCCCCGTTTTACATTTTGGAAGATCTGTACATCTGGAGGCATGAATACATTTGATATACCATGAGGTCAATAACAATCATTTGTCATAGCCATATGAAAACTTTTGTATCAGAGCATTTTTAAATCAAAAGCCTTATTGTCTAGAAAATTAATCTTTTGATGATGGCCAATGTGAACATATTACAATAATATATTTTTATAACCTTAGTTGGGGTGTCTCCTATAAGGCTATGGATACCACTGGGGCCTCCCATTAATGAACAATAACTGTAAATATTACCAGGAAGCTACTTACTTATTCATTAACTGGAGTCCTGTCCAATAATCTCCTTCCACCCCAAGGGATTTTTGATGACTTATGAAAACTCAATCATGACTTTTTTTTTTTTTTTGTCTTTTTGAGACAGGGTCTTGCTATACAGTTCAGTCTGGTCTTGAGCTCACTTTGGTCTAGAATTTGCAGTGATCCCAAGTGCTGGGATTACAGGAGTGTGCCACCATACCCAGCTGCCTTTTGTCTTAAAATCTGGCCCACATTGGGAGGTGTCTGTCTCCTTCAAGGTTACAAGGTATCTGGTCTTCTGCACTGGCTCCTTTGAGGGCCTAGCCCTGTCTGACTACCTATATTTCTATCTCAGCTGCCTGTAACAACATGACACCCATTGCCTAGTAATCTGCATGTATGGCAACCTAAGGGCCTGATGTTTTGTGGCCTGAAGTCACTGTTTTCTATGGCTCACCCTGGGCAGTCTTTGTTCTTGGACCCAGCTGGCTGGCTTCTGCAGGTGTGGTCAATTTCCAGCTTCAACAGCTTCCCAAGAACAACAAGGTCCTGAGCTCCTCCAATGATGAGAACAGCTGGGTTCATATCAGGAAAACCAGCATGACAAGCTTCTGCAGGAGAGCTAACAGCACCACCTCTTCCTCTCTGGTTCTTTTTATGCTGCTGGCAACAATCCTCAGGTGGGCCCTCCACATTCAGCACCATGCTCACTCAGTTCAGCTGGGTGTTCTAAAGTGACCATCAGTTGTCAATCCACCCCAAAGTTCACTAATTTGTACAAAGTGCCATGTGCTTAACACCCTGGAATAACCCCTCTGCAACTGTCACTGGGTCTATATATGCAGGCGGGCTGGATGCTATTGATTCCAGGTCCACAGGTTGGGGTACTCTGCACCTGCATGAAGGCATCCTCCAGAGCACCCATAGTGCAAGTGGAGTAGGTGAGGAGTGCAGGAACTCAAGTACCGCGGGACCACTGAACTCAGTGGGAACCAGCTCCTCAGCACATCTGTCCCTCCTTTCCTGCCTCTGACCTTCTTCAACTGCTGCTCTAAATCCCTCCCAAATTCTTATCTCTGGGTCACCTTCTATAGAACTCAGTTTAAAGCAATTCAGTTCATTCATTTCAATTCTAATTTTCAATTTTAGGGGAAAAGATTTGTCCAAAGTATTACCAGTATATTCTTTTTTTGAAAAAAAATTTTTTTTCTGGCACCAGGGATTGACCTCACAACCTCATGCTTACCAGGCAGGCACTTACACCACTGGGCTAAACCCCTGGCCCTTATCCTTCTGAGACAGGGTCTTATTATGCCGTTCAGGCTGGCCTTGAGCTCACTCTGTAGCCCAGGCTGGTCTCAAACTCACAACGATCCTCCTCCTGTCTCAGCCTCCTGAATGCTGGGATCCCAACTTCCCAAGTGCTGGGATTACAGGTGCCACCAGGCCCGGCCTTACCAGTATATTCTGTCCCATTTCCACCCATGGCTTGAATTACCTGGATCTCCACTTTTTTTTTTTTAATCTTTCTGGTGTCTTCAGAGAAAAGGCAAAAATGCATTTGCGCTGCATTAGATATACTGCTATGCACTGTATTAAGGTCATTCTTATTCCTCCTCACAGCTCTGCAGCACCCCACTGCTTGGATGCATACATCTTATCTTCTACCAATGGACATTTTGTTGTTTCCATTATTTAACATGCCACGGTGAATAACTACATAGTCATTTCATTTCTTGAGTTGGATTCCTAGAGTTGCTGGGTGAAAGGGAAATGCATATATAGTTTTGTTACATGTCATGAAATTGTCTTCTATAAAGGCTATAATGTCCTGCATTCCCACTAACCACTTACAAGAGCTTCACAACCTACATCTGCATAAGAAATGTATGGTAACAAACCCGGATATTCAGATAGGTGGGAAACTTTATTATAGCCTTTTAATTTTTTGGCTAGCATTTTAACTGCTTTCTTAAGGTATAATTAGCAAGATAATAAACATACCCACCACCCACAAATGTCCTCCTGCTCTGAGGGAACCAGCCCTCAGCCAAGTCTGTGGGGAATCACTGACCTGCTTTCCCTTACTATGCGCTGGCTAGCACTGTAGCGCTGCAAACACATAACATATGCTCTTTCTTTGGCTTCTCTTCCTGGGCATAATGATTTTTTTTTTATCTTTTTGAGACAGGGTTTCACTATACAGTTCAGGCTGGTCTCAAACTCACAAGGATCCTCCTGCATGCTGGGATTACAGGCGTGCGCCACCATGCCCAGTTTGGATGTAATGATTTTGAGACTCATCCAATCTGTTGCATGGACCAGCAGGTTATACCTTCAAATGTCAGAGAGGGCCCACTCACTGGGAGCAGCGTGGTGGCGGCTGCTCCAGACCCGGCTTGGGTCTGGGGTGAGCTCAGCGAACACCACCTAGCTGTGCACCTTGGGATCGGGCGATCAAGCACATAGAAATCTGCCCCCAGCCCCTGTCAGCCATGGACGAACGGGGCGCCCCTGGGGTTCTCCCTAAACCCCATCCTTTCACCCCGGGCGGCCCAGCAGCGGCTACTCTGAGCCTGGCCTGAGTTGAGTGTGCGACCAGCCAGTTCTGCCTGGCCGTGCGGCTTGGAACTTCGCCAAGAGACCGGTAGGAGTTTGTGTCCATCCCCCATCGGCCATGGGCATTCTGGGAGTCCCTCGGGCCCTGCCTACATGCACCCCACCCACTCACCGGGAGCAGCGTGGCAGCGGCTGCTCCAGACCTGGCTTGGGTTGAGGGTGCGAACAGCGAATTCCACCTAGCCATTCAGCTTGGGACTTTGCAGGAGCCTGGTGGGGGTTTGTGTCAGTCCCCCATTGGCCCGGGCCATTCGGGCATCTCTGGGGTGCTGCCTAGGCCCCACCCATTCACCCAGAGCGGCCCAGAAGCTGCTTCTCTGGGCCTCACTTGCGTTGGGGGTGTGCACAGCGAATTCCACCTGACTGTGCAGCTTGGGACCTTACCAACAGACAGGTAGGAGTCTGCACCCCTTCACAATTGGCACGGGAAGTTCGGAGCTTCCCTGGCATCCTGCCTGAGCTCCGCCCAGACACTGCCCAGCAACAGAGCAGCCACAGTGGTAGTCTTGGCTGGAGCTGAAGGTGAACATTATGAGTATCACCTAGCCTTGGCACCTCAACTGTGCACGTTGGATTCACCTCCCACAGTGGAATACAAGAAAATGACAAAACGAAAGAGCAAAATGCAATCTTGTACCTCCAGTCCTTCCCAAACAAACCAAAGAGACACAGACACAAAAGAAAATACAGGCCACACACCTGAAACTTTGGAAATGATAGCAACTGAAGTAAAGAAACAACTCTATGAAACTTTAAAGGAACTGAAGTTAGAAATGATTTCCCAGGTAAAACAAGAGATGATAAATGTAATGAAAGAAATGCTAAGCACATCTAAAGAAGATATAGTTGGAAAAATAGAGGAACACTGCAAAAGGATGGAAACCTTGAA
>RJWT010048172.1:0-11168 GCA_004365215.1 Cuniculus paca | reverse complement strand
AAGAAGATACCATTCTAAGTCATGTCCCCAGTGAACTTCCTCTTCTCACAAAGTCATACCTCCTAACACAACATTCAGTTATGAATCCATTAATAAATTAACCCACTGATGAGTATAGGGCCCCCATGATCTAATCACCTTCTCTTAAGTCCTACCTCTCAACACATGAAACTTTTGGGGCACATTTTAGATAGGTGGCTTGTTTTTATCAACTTTGAGATATCATTTAAATACAATATAACTCATTCATTTAAAGTGTACAGTTTTGGCTGGCTGTGGTGACACACACCTGTAATTCCAGTACTTGCGAGGCTGAGTTCAAGGCCTGCCTGGGCTACATAGTGAGTTTAAGGTCAGACTGGACTACATAGTGAGACCCTGTCTCAAAACAAAAAAAAGTGCACAGTTTTTAGTATATTCATCGTTGCGCAACTACTACCACAATGTAATTTGAGAACAGTTTCAAAATCTAGGGGAAAAAAGCCTGTACCCATATTCTTAAGTCTGCTCAGGCTGCTTTAACAAAATATAGACTGAGTAGATAGCTTATTTTCTCACAGTTCTGGAGGCTGGAAAATCTAATGTCTAGGAACCGACTGATTTGATCTCTGGTAAGTTTGGTTTTTTTTTGTTCCTGGCTTGTAAACGGTCGTCTTCTCACTGTATCCTCACATGGAAGGCAGAGTCAGATCCTCCTCTTCTTCCTCTTCTCCCTCCCCCTTCTTCTGTGTGTTACTCGTGATTGGTATTTTATTTATTTATTTTTTTTTCGGCACCAGGGATTGAACTCACGATCTTGTGCTTGACAGGCAGGCGCTTAGACCGCTGAGCTAGATCCCCAGCCCTGTTTTTGAGACAGGATCTCACTATGCCATTCAGGCTGGCCTTGAGCTCACTTTGTAGCCCAGGCTGGTCTTGAACTCCCAATGATCCGCCTGTCTCAGCCTCCCGAGTGCTGGGATTACAGGCATGAGCCACCACGCCCGGCTAGCCCCCTCATTTTTCTTATGCCTCCAGACTCCAACTTACACTCCCTGTCCTCAGTTCCCAGCTCAGTGATCCTCCTGCCTCAGCCCCCCGAGTGCTAGGATTACAGGCGTACGTCACCGTGCCTGGCCATTACTAGTGATTGAAGCCAGGGTCTTCACCCTGAGCTACATCCCTACCCCTTTTTAAAATTTTGACACAGGGTCATCTTAAGGTGCCCAAGTGAGATTCAAACTTGCAATCTTCCTGCCTTAACCTCACAAACTGCTGGAATTACAGATATGTGCTACCACACTCATTGTCAGCTCTTCTTACAGGAACACTAATTCTGGGATGGGGATATAGCTCAGTGGCATAAGTGCCTGCTTAGCAAGCACAAGGTCTTGAGTTTGATTCCTGGCATGCATACACGCACACAAAAGAACACTAATTCTATTGTATCAGGGCTCTACTATATGGTCCTATTTAACCTTGATTTTTTCTTTTATAGGCCCTATCTTCAAATATAGTCATATTGGGGATCCAGGCCCCAACATATGAATTTAGGTGAGGGACATAACTCAGTTCACAGCACCCATTAAGTTTCTCTCGCTATTCCACCTCTCCCTGGCCCTTGACAACTCATTTACTTTTGGCCTCTACAGATGTGTCTATTCTGGAAATATCTTATAAATAGTATTGGGGACCTGGGCAAGATCCCCAATCTCCCAAATGAGTGTATGGTGAAGGTTTAAATAAATGGGACAAGTGGTACAATTTTAGGGCTCCAGGAGGGTCAAAACCCTCTAACAGAGTTCCAGACTCTGGGGGCTGAGACAAAGAGCTTCTCTGAGTGGCCCATATTTATTAGGTCTTCAAAGAAAGATGGGATACTGAGGAAAGGGTGGGGTCTTGGGAGTGGTTCAAAGACTTTTCCAAGTAACAGATTATGTTAATTTAGGAGAAGTATTTTAGGAGAAAATCTGCAGCTACAGTCTTTAGTTAATTGGGGTTGGAGCCAGGTGTCCTCAGCTGTGGTCTTATCTTGCCCTTTGAGGTGTCTCTTTGTTCTCAGGTCAACCACGGCCTGCATGTGTGCAATTTCCAGCTTCAGTGGCTTCCAACAAAATAGAATTATATAATGTATGGTCTTTTGTGACTTGCTTCCTTCACTTAGTATGTTTGGAAGGTTCAACCCGTTGTAGCATATCAGCACTATACTTTGTTTTTGCTTTGTTGGTACCAGGGATTGAACTCACGACCTCACGCTTGCCAGGCAGATGCTTATGCCACTGAGCTGTACTTTTTTTTTTTTAATAGCTGAGTAATACTTTCTGTGGATTTGTCATAGTTCAGCCACTCATCAGGTGATGGACACTTGGGTTGTTTCTACCTTTTGGCTACAATACTACTTACAACCATTGATGTTTGGATGTGGACATATGTGCTTAGTTTTCATGTCTCGTAGGCATGTACCTAGAAGTAGAATTGCTAGGTTGTGGCTTAACTTTTTGATTTCCACAGCAGTCATACCATTTTACAGTTCTACTGTAAAATGGGGTTCAGCATATGGGGTTCTACTTTATCCTCATCAACAGCTGCTTCACCTTCTCTTTGATTATGGCCATCCTATGGGTTTGGCATGAATAATGTCAGCTACATCCTACTTTTGCAAACTCTGAAAAACAATTAACCTTGTGAACACCTTAGAAGGATTGCTCTCAGACTAGCCTCAGAAGTAATTCAAAGGCAGAAATTTGGAGCATAAATCATATCACCTTCCTCCAGATACTGTTATCTCAAAGGAGGCAGAGAGGAATTAAGCAGCCCATAGGGGCCAGGGAGCTGAGTTTCTAGGCAGGCTACCCCATGAAGTTAGTGCTGATGGTTAAGAAACAGCCAGTCTTGTGCATGGCTGGAGAAAGAGCATTCCATGCTACTGAGCCAGGGCAGGAGGTGGAGCTTAGTGATACAGCTTGCTAGGCCTGGAGTTCTATCCTCCAGCACTAGAGGGGAAGACCCCAAGGCCAGAAAGACCTTAGTCTTCTGTGTCCTGGGTAACCCTCATCATCAAGTGAGTGGGATTTTCCTTTGCCCTCCCTTCTTCTGTGTTCTAGAGAATTGTTGACTAGCCCAGTGAAAGGCAAGTGAGGCACTGACTGGAGTTGTTCCCTTGGGGCAGACTCCAATACTTGGAGAAACTGTCTTCTGCTATCTTTCCCACTTGTGCTGGGGTAATTAATGATAATGGAAACCATGGAGAAGCAGAGAGCTAGAGGTGATGTGGGTAGGGATGACAGCATAGGGCTCTAGAAAGCCATTCCATGAAGCAGCACCTACAGCCGGTGTCCTTCAAACCTTCAAGTTATATGGATACATAGACCAGTTCTCTTTCTGTGCCAATTTTATCACTTGCGACCGAATAAGTCCTGACAAATATCCCAAAGCTACCCGGTCCGCAATCCGCAGAGGCTTATCAAAGCTGCCTCCTGTGGCTTCACCCACCGGTCCTGAGCTGTCTCATTTCCTACCGGCTCCAGGCTCTGGACTCCTGGGTGTTCACAGAGCCAGGGCATGCCTTCTTTCCGGGCCGACCCAAGGCCACACGTCCCTGGGCCAGCCACAGTCTTCTTCCATGCGCCAGTTTTGAGACCCCTAAGGTTTCTGGAGGTCAGTGACCAAGTCTCAAGAGGATCCGCGTGGCCAGCGCCACTACACGGAGCCACACTTGTAGCTTCCCGGCGGAGAAAGGGACGCTGGAGCCGCAAGGTCAGGCCCTGGAGACCCAACCCTCAGTCTCTGCGCCCACAAGGCCCTGCGCCTGACGGGGTCTGGCCTTTGTGGACTGCCCCGCCCCTGCACGGATTGGCGGCCTCGGATTGGCCGCGGCGGCTTCCGTTCCTCTGACGGGCGGGACGATGAACCCTTGGCACGATGGCCACCGGGCGGATAGGTAGTTCAGAGTCTGAGATCACTGCGAGGCCCGGTGTCCCGGCAGGACCGGAGGCTACCTTGGACGCGGACGCTGCGGAACTGCTGCCCTTCCTGACTCAGGGTGCGCGCGCGGACCTGCAGGCGGCGGCGGCACAGCATGTATTGGCGCTAACCGGCTCGGGGCCCGGCCGCGCGCTCTTGGCCCGGCAGGAGGGGCTGCTGGAGGCGCTAGTAGAGTTGGCGGCGTCGGCGGCGGCTGCAGGCCCGTCTCTGGCCCGCGACGCCGCGCGTGCGCTAGTGAACTTGGCTGCCGACCCCAGCGTGCATGAGCAGCTGTTGGCGGCCGACCCCGGGTTACCCGCCCGGCTGCTGGGCCGTGCGCTAGACCCTCAGTGGCCCTGGGCAGACGAGGCGGCAGCCGCTCTGGCCAACCTTAGCCGCGAACCAACGCCTTGTGCCGCGCTTATGGGGACATTGGCGGCGGCGGCGCCAGGGTCGGGTCTGGAGAGGCTGTTGTACGCGCTGTGCACGCCCGGCTACAACACGCGCGCGCCCCTGCATCACCTGGGGCCTCTACTCTCTAACCTCAGCCAGCAGCCTGCGGCGCGAGCCTTCTTGCTGGACCCAGACAGGTGAGCTAGGTGTTCCCGCGGTTGGAGAGGGGCCAGGGAAGAGGACAGACTGCAATAAGTAGTCCTTCCCAACAGGTGCATGGTCCAGCGGCTGCTGCCTCTTACCCAATATTCAGACTCCTCGCTGCGCAGGGGCGGGGTGGTGGGGACCCTGCGAAATTGCTGCTTCGAGCACCGTGAGTAGTGAGGGAGAGCATGGGCATTGGCAGGGGTGGGGATTGGACTCTGCAGCACCGGAGGACCGACCCGACCCCTATTTTTGTCCTCTCTCCCAGGGCATCACGAGTGGTTGCTCGGGCCTGAGGTTGACATTCTCCCCTTCTTGTTACTGCCTCTGGCCGGGCCTGAGGATTTCTCAGAGGAAGAGATGGAGCGTGAGTGCCATGGGTGGGAGCCTTAGGATTGGCCAGGTGGGAGCAAAGGGAGGAGGAGAAGGAAATGTCCCAGAGGGAGTTGCTGAGTACAGGTGAGGCTTACACAGGTACAGATTGTACCACCCAGGTTCTCAGCCTACGCGCCAAATGGCTGCCACTCTCCTTCCCTAGGGCTTCCTGTTGACCTGCAGTACCTGCCACCAGACAAGCAACGAGAGCCTGATGCTGACATCCGAAAGATGCTCATTGAAGCCATCATGCTGGTGAGTGGGGGTCCTGATGTATTAATGCCAGTCCCCAGCACACACACACTGATATCTGAGTAACCTCTACCATCTCCCCAGCTGACAGCCACGGCACCTGGTCGGCGGCAGGTGCGGGACCAGGGAGCATACCTGATCCTTCGAGAGCTGCACACTTGGGAACCAGAGCTTGATGTGCAGATGGCCTGTGAGAAACTCATCCAGGTGGGCGCAGGATTGGAGAGGCTGGGGAAGGGGTGGTCATAGATGCCTGCTTGTTCACCCGCTTGCTTTGTTGGTAGGTGCTTATTGGGGACGAACCAGAGTGTGGTATGGAAAACCTGTTGGAGGTACAGGTGCCTGAAGATGTGGAGCGGCAGCTACAGCAGTTAGATCGCCAGGAGCAGGAGTACTTGGAACAGCAGCAGCTGAAGCTGGCTGGAGAGTCAAGCGGGGAGGGGCCTGCACTTACCTGAGGCCTCTGCTGCCTGATGGCAGCCCCAGAACCACGTCTGCCAGGCTTGCCATACTAAGCCTGCTTCTTGGCACTCTAATCCCCTTGCTCAGAGGTTGTGCCTTGGTAAGAAGTAGAGGTACAGCCGGGCATGGTGGCTCACGCCTGTAATCCCAGCACTCAGGAGGCTGAGACAGGCGGATCGTTGTGAGTTCGAGACCAGCCTGGGCTACAAAGTGAGCTCAAGTCAGCCTGAACAGCATAGTGAGACCCTGTCCCAAAAAAAACAGGGCTGGTGATCTAGCTCAGCGGTCTAAGCATCTGCCCGGCAAGCGCAAGGTCATGAGTTCAATCCCCGGTGCCGCAAAAAAAAAAAAAAAAGAAGTAGAGGTACACTTATGTGCCAGTCTGTGCTAAGAATTCTAAGATGAATTCGAGGGCATTCTCAACCTCATGCCCTATCATGATGCATAAAAATTAAGGTTGTTGCATAGCTGAGCTAGAGCTGGCCAGACCTTGTACCACAGCTTCCTCCACGTGAAGCAGAGGGATGCCCAGTGCAGCCACCGGGAGCATGTTCCCAGGCACTGTAGTGGGACTGGAGAGAAAACATTGCAGTCTCTGAGGAGCCAGCTAGAACTTCCAACTTCCAAAGGTACTGCATGGTTTGGACATGGGCCAGCTCAGAGGTGCAAGCAATCCCATCTATCAGTCCCATCCCTTGGGGTCTTCTAGACACCCCCAACCTGTCCTTGCTTCCTAGGTTCTACTTCCCCTTTGTGATCATCGTCCATCTTGCACTTGGCCCTCACCCAGCCCTCAAGTTAGGTCTGTTCATTGGCCAGTTTCTCTGAGCCTCAGCTGCACAAAAAGACTTCCAGATCTTCCTGCTCCTAGGGCCTGTTGCCTACCTCTCTGCAGAGAACCTCTAAATGTGCCTGCATCTTTGTTCCATGTCTAAGCCTCTCCCCGAACCAGTATACCCCTTCAGAGCCCACTGTGGGGCTGGGAGCAGCCTTTTTGCTTTTCTTCTAGACCTGTGGTGTGTCTTTCCCCCAATTCTGCAGTTATCATAGTAGCTCATCCCAGTGTGCCTTTCCTGAGCCTCATTAGACCTCACCGTTTACTGCCCATGGGGCTCTTGACTGTTGTCCCCTCTCCTTGTTTTGTTTTGGTACCAGGAATCAAACTCATGACCTTGCTCTTGTCAAGCATGTGCTTACACCACTGAGCTAAATCCCTGGCCATTGTCCCCCCTCCTCACAAACAGGCCCTATCAGATCCTTGAGATCCTAACGAAGAGCTCAAATTGTCTTGCTGGGAGTTTGCAGTATCCTATTCCACACCGTAGAATTTGGAGGACTGCCCCACCTTGTGTTCTGTCATGGCAACTGACAGTGCTTCACTGAGTGCCAGGCATTGTTTTCCCCAGTGGAGCCTTGTGACCTGCCCCATTAAAGCTCTGGTGCTGTGGGTGGGCATGATGTGTAGACTGGTGTTTTCTCTGTCCAGGAAGTAGTGGCAGAGCCTCAGCCTAGGGAGGCATCTGAAGGCCATCTGCCTGGTCTACACAAAGACAGCTGCTCCCACAGCTTCTCAGAATAAACCTTTTATCTGCTTATACCACCCACCCTCCCTCAACTGACCAGGCCCTTTCCTGAAAGCCAATATGGAGCACAAAGGCAGTGCCTGCCTGGAGGTGTGCTCTGCTGGGCTGCCTATCTTAGGGCCCCAGAGCTCTGGACTAGTGGAACCCATTCCTTGAATGGGGCTGGCCTCCAGGAACCCAGGCACTGAACCACAGGTTCTCTCCTTGAGAGCATCTTGCCACTTTGGGCACCACAGATGCATCTCAAACCTAAAGCCTATGCTAGGCTCTTTGTCATCCCTGGACGCTGGCTCCACTGCAGTGGACCAATGGAAATCAAGTGAAGGGACCACCATCTGCCAACCCATTACCCACAGGCCATACCTGGCAAAGCACCAAGTCCAGAGCAGAAGACCATGTGTGCCACAGGCAGCACCCAGCATTGTGCAGGCCCAGATAGGCAGCAGGGGCAGCCCCTGAAGTAGGTCCTGGCACTACTGGCAAGGCCCATGGCTGCAGCCTGCCTCTCCCCCCATCAACCACCCACATTCATGGCCCATGCCCACCACCAATGATGCCACTATTTAGAGAGGTCATCCTATTCACAGAAACTGAAGGACAGGATGGAGACTTGGAGCAGAGGGTGAGTGGGTCCTGAGCTCAGCTCTAGGAAACCCTGGTCGTCCAGCAAAATATTCTCACAGTTTAGATCCCTGCTGGGGAAGGGGAGGTAGGGCTGGGTTCAAGTGGGTCTCCAGGTGGGCAAGCCAGGGGTACCCTCACCAGTGCACAATGCCAGCATGGTGACAATAGACCCTTAAGCTGACCAGCTGTCAGAACAGCCTTCAAGCCTTTTCTTCAGGTCCCAGGCAGCAGCAGTGGCCTAACACTGTCGATGTGCTCCCCTCTACGCAACAGCCTTTTAGTCCACCTCTAAAAGTTGCCAGAGTCCTAGGAGTTTCACATGGTTGAAAAGTGCAGGTCCAGCAGCAAGCTGTTCTGATAGATGTCATACAGCTGCACCTGCTACTTACTCCCCAGAGGAAGGGCTGGGCCAGTAATATGCTGGTGAATGTTCAGGATCTAGGTCTCAGGACAGGATTACCCTTTAGGTCCACAGAGGTGGGTAGCAGGTGTGAGAGCTGGTCTTGGGGATGAGGATGGCACAGCCTATGTTGAGGTCATCACCCACCATGTTCACTTTGCTTGTAGGTATCACTGAGTGATGAGATCTCTCAGCAGAATTTTTGGGAGAACTCCATGGGAGCCTCAGTCATGGAGATAATTTTGATAGCCATCTGTAAGGAAAGGAGGGTTAGGTGGGGCGTGGTGGCACACTCTTGTAATCCTCGCATTCGGGAGGCTGAAGCAGGAGAATCATTGCAAGTTTGAGACCAGCCCGGGATACAAAGTGAGTTCAAAGCCATCGTGAACTGGATAGTAAGACCCTGTCTCAAAACAAACAAACAAAAGTGCACCCAAGGCCAGCCTGAACTGCATAATGAGACTGTGTCTCAAAAAGAACAATAACAAAAAATGGTGGTCACAGTGAGCAGGCCACAACCCCTTGGGGATGTGTTGTGGCAAGATGGCTCACTATCCTTTGTACACAGTGCTGAACTTCCTAGGGCCTGGCTGGGTGAAGAGTGGTGTCCTTGGAGGGCAGTGATGATCCCTCCTTATCCTAGGCACTTAAATCTTTAAGAGACTTGGGAACAGCCGGGCGTGGTGGCTCATGCCTATAATCCCAGCACTCGGGAGGCTGAGACAGGAGAAGTTGGAGACTAGCCTGGGCTACAAAGTGAGCTCAAGGCCGCCTGAAAGGTGAGACCCTGTCTCAAAAAGACAAGGGCTGGGGGTTTAGTCCAGTGGCATAAGTGCTTACCTGGCAAGCACAAGGTCATGAGTTCAATCCCCAGTGCCGCCAAAAAAAAAAAAAAAAAAAAAAAAAAAAGACTTGGGAACAGGGAGTGATCAGCCTTGAAGGGTATGAGGAAGCTGGGAGAAGCAGGACCCCAGGTCCAGGGAGGTTGTGTGAAAGGAGCTGGGGCAGCTAGAAGGCACATGAGTGGGTTTACAATAGGGGCCTGGTGGGGTATGCCAAGGAGCTCTTGATGAGGGAAGTGGACCTATCTATCTCACCATCTGTTAGTCTTTGTCCTGTAAAAGAACTCAGGAATGTGCTATGTGCATTTCTAAGTGGTATATGCCAGGTAGACCTTAGAGAAGGCCCCAAACCCCATCTTGCTGGAGATGGGTAGGTAGCCATTCTCCATCTACTCTCATTGCTCCATGAAGACTCTTTGATCCAGCTTATTACTGCTGCAGCCCTTCATAGAGGGCAGGGCATCACAGGAGGAGGGTTGGCAGTACAGCTCATTGCCAGTCAGGGGGGTGGGCAGCACAGTAAGACCTAACTTTTATGTTGGTGGGCAAATTGTGGAGTCATAGGGACCTGGGTGGGACCTTTACCTCACTTGAAGCACAAGCCAAGTTTCTGAAGACTTGCTGATGGTGGGAGGCTCAGGTAGTAGGTTAACACAGCTGTGGAGGGGGGTGAAGGCAACCTCGTAAGGCTGGAGCAGATCCCCGGGTAGACTTCTAGAGCTACACTTGTGCCTTTAACAAGGGTGTCCACTCAAGATCTTCCCTTTCTGAGGATGTTTTGTTGGATTAGTGCCTCCTATCTGCTGGCATTGTGAACTCAGCTTAAGGGCTAGAGTCAGGAAAGGGCTCTGTGGGCCACACTGCATGTGACTGACCACAATAAAAAACTATATATATATATTTTTGAGATGGAGTCTTCCTAAGTACTACTTTGCCCACGTTGGCCTTCAACTTGAAATCTTGCCTCAGCCTCCCAAAGTGCTGGGATTACAAGCATGCACTACCACACTTGACTCACAAACAGCCTTTAAAATTTGGAGAGTGCCGGGCGGAGTGGCTGAGGCACAAGGATCCTTGCAAGTTCAAGACCAGCCTGGGCTACAAAGTGAGCCCAAGACCACCCTGTCTCAAAAAAAAAAAAAAGTAGGATAATGGGGAGCAAAGGCAGAAAGGCCAGCCTTCTAAAGACATAAGGAAATAAATATGTCTTAGTTACTTTCTTGTTGATGAGACAAAATACTTGGCTCCCAAAGTTAGAAGAGGAAAGGTTCACTTCAGCTCACAGTTTGTAGAGGTTTCAGTACATAGTCATCTGACTCCAAGGCAGGGTGGCATGGCAGAAGGGTGTCACAGAGGGAGAACTGTCCATGGTAGGGCAGGCAGGAGGTAGCAAACGGCCTGCCTTTCATGTTTCCCTTTTATTCCATTCAGGCCACAAGCCTAACAATTGGTGCCATCCATACCCAGTGTGGGACTTCCCATCATTCACAACCTGAATTATTTGCTAAATTGATTAGCAGACTAAATAAGTACCACACACTCTTAACCCCAGTATCACATACTTTTAATCCACATTCATACACCCTACATTCAGCCACCTCTGAAAAGCCCCACCTATGAGCTCATGAGCTTTATTTTAGGGAGACATCCGAACATAAGCCATAATATTCTGCCCCTGGCCCCCCAAAGACATCTCTTTATGCAAAAGGTTTTTAGTCCACCTCTATCTAAAAGTTGCCAAAGTCCTAACAGTTTCACTATGGCTCAAAAGTCCAAGTCCAAAATCTCCGAGATTTAAGGCAAACTCCTAGCTGTGAGCCTCGTTACAGATGAAAAGAAAGTTAAACACTTCCAGTGGCACAAGATAAACATTACTATTCAAAAATAGGGGGATAGAAAGGAATGAGACCAAAGAAAGTCCAAAATCCAGCAAGGCAAACATTAAGTCCTGTATTTCTATGTCCAGCATCGGTGGCAATCTGTGAACTTGCTCCACCCTTATGGCACTGTATGTGGTTGTAGCACTCATGGATGACTTTGTTCACTCTAGCAGCTTTCCTCAGATAATCCATGTCCCTAGCTTCTCCAAAC
>RJWT010048171.1:0-11175 GCA_004365215.1 Cuniculus paca | reverse complement strand
TCCCCCTCTCTCTCTCCTTCCTCCCTTCCCTTCTCTTTCTTTCCTCCTTTCTTTCTTCCTTCCTTCTTTCTGTCTTTCCATCTTTCTTTCTTTCTACCAAGGATCAAACTCACAGCCTCGTGCTTGCCAGGCAGGCACTGTTGCCAGAGTTATATCCCTGGCCCTAATCTCTTCTCTGTGTTGTTTTGATGTGGAGACTTTTGGGTTAAGTGATTTCTTGTTATTGCATATATTGAAATTTCAGAAATGAACACTCATCTCTTTATAGAGTTCATTTGCATTCTCAACATTTATAAAAATGGATGTTTGTTTTAAAATAATTTTGAGTTATTTAAGACAAGTCTAAAAGAGCCTAGTGGTTGGAAACCCCAGAATTTATAGTGAACTATATATAATCTTTCTGTCCCGATGTCTTAGAGCTTTATGTAGCTGCAGAATCCTCCCTTATGGCTTTCAGAGAAAAGTAGTCATAGGTCTTCCAAAGCCCAAGTACGCTCTTTTTCTGGTTGAGCATTCTTTATTGTCAGTCTCTTGGTCTACATATGTGTGTTGTAATATGAGTACCAAAAGTTGACCAAATGTAAACTATTTGTGGTATGTTTCATTTCTTCAGTGCAAATATTTTTGGTCTGAGAACTTAAATGTAAACAGTTCAAGTAGATGGATCCTTGTATTGTATTGTATATATGTTTGTTTATTTTTATTTTAAAGAGAATAAAACAGAACAAAGCAGATCAGAACAGAACAATGCAAGCAATACAGAACTTCAAAACAAGACAATAGGAAATCAACAGTGGCTACTATAGTGTCTCTTGTTTTCTTCAAAGTAGTTGTTCATACCTTCACACATAATAAATTCAAACAAATCAGAACAAAAGAATGAAAGCATTACAGGCCTTCAAAACCAGACAATAGGAAATCGGCAATGACTACCATTTTGTCTGTTTTCTTCAAAATGACTGTCCATACCTTCTCATCTGTTTGAATCAAATAATAGAAAACAGACTAAAACTGATCAAATCAAAGAATAAAAGCATTATTGGACTTCAGAATATGATGATAAGAAATCAGCAATGGCTACCAAAATGTCTCGTTTTCTTCAAAGTAGCTGTTCATACCATCACAGAGTTTGTATTTATTTTTTAAGACAGTGTCTTACTGTAGTGCAGGCTTGCCTTGAGTTCATGGTTATCCTCTTGCCTCAGCCTCCAGAATGTTGGGATCACAGGCATGCACCACCACGTCCAGCAGACTGGTCCTTTTAACAGAATAGCTTTTCTTTCTTTCTTTCTTTCTTTCTTTCTTTCTTTCTTTCTTTCTTTCTTTCTTTCTTTCTTTCTTTTTTTTTTTTTTTTTCACTACCGGGGATTGAACTCACGACCTTGCGCTTGCCAGGCAGGCACTTAGGCCGCTGAGCTAGATCCCCAGCCCAGAATAGCTTTTCTTATTTATCCATAAACTATATATTACAGATATTTTATATACAGCCATACATATACCTCTGACTTGATATGTTCCCTGATGGTACGTCCTGTTTTTATGACTAAGGTGAAAGATTTGCACCTGGGGATTTGCATTCCCATTACCCCAGAGTTCACCTTTTTGCATCTTGAGTCAGTTATTTTCTTTTTGTATACATTTCCAGCATGTCTTTATCCCCTTAGAGTACTTATGTGTGCACACCACATTATCCCCTTGAATGCTTCTGAGAGTTACTGACCTCAGCCTTCAGTGATAGATGCTTTTCATGGTATGTACTTTTTCCTTTGTCTGACCATAAATATGTGTCCTTAGCTTCCTCCTTCCCATACCTGAGAGTTACTCAAGTCATTTTCAGGCTGCTTAGAGAATGATTTCTTTTTATGAGTAAAGACTTTGAATTTTCTTTTCTGTTACTGTGTATGTCCCTGCTCTTGTAACTATATGTAAAGGAGAAATTAATCAGTGTACTTTCTTTACCCTAAATTCTTAACTCTGATCTGTCAGTTTCTCATCTCACATCACAGGTATCCTCCAACCTGAAGTAATAGATACTGGCCAGGATGGGCTGGGGATTTAGCTCAGTGGCGTAAGCGCCTGCCTGGCAAGTGCGAGGTCGTGAGTTCGATCCCTGGTACCAAGAAAAAAGCAAGATACTGGCCAGGAAAAACAGCCTTGTTCAGGGTTCAATGTGAGGAAAACCACACCTGTATTAATGAGCATAGTACACTTTACTCAAAAGAACAAAATCCAAAGGGCTGACCTGGGAGCCATAGTTGATCTCCATGTCCGCTAGATTTACAGCAGGACATTTATTACCCTAAATTCCTAACTTAAAAACTTTATGTAGATTTAGGAGTTTTTGATTCTAGCCCATGCTGAACTATAAGCTTTTATTTTCCTTGTCTCCAAAATAAGAGGTGGGATCAGAGGATCTCTAGGTTGCCCCAGTCACTTCTACTAAGTTTATCATTGTACCTTGATCTTCTTCTGAATTGCCATTTTAGGAGCAAAAATACCTCCTTAATATGAAAAGATGGAAAGAAGCAAAGCAAAGCAAAACAAAACAAAACAGTTTCCTTCCATGTTCAGTTCATTAGCTTATATCATCATTATTATTACTATTATTTTGCAGTATTGGGGATTGAACCCAGGGCCTTTGCACTGAGCTATAGCCCCAGCCCTTTTTATTTTTATTATTTTTACTTTGGGACACAGGATCTCCCTAAGTTATTAAGTTGCCCAGGCTGGACTGGAAATTGTAATCTTTCTTCCTCATTTTTCCAGGGTGCTGGGATTACAAGTGTATGCCACCACACCCCTGACCATTACTTTACTTTATTTTATTTAATTTTTTTGGTTGGTACCGGGACTTGAACTCAGTGCCTCATGCCAGACAGGCTCTATGCTGTTGAGCTACATCCCTGGCCATTACCTTACTATAAAACTTAATTTGAGCCTTGTTTTTGA
This sequence comes from Cuniculus paca, assembly GCA_004365215.1. Classification (NCBI taxonomy): domain Eukaryota; kingdom Metazoa; phylum Chordata; class Mammalia; order Rodentia; family Cuniculidae; genus Cuniculus; species Cuniculus paca. Next base: position 8,226 of record RJWT010048171.1, on the reverse strand, counting down.
AGCTACATGTAATAAAACTAGTGTTCTACCTACAGCTTTCACATTCAAAGTGTAATAGAACATAGCATCTTTTTTGATGTCTTTGTAGTAGTCACTTAAGGCATGGAAACATGCTAACAGTGGTTTAAATGTACTTTATTTTGGGTATCACCTGTTTAAAGATACAGACTTTTGAATAAAGCTCACGTACATAAGTTAAAATATTGAGGAAGAAATCGTATTCATTTGTAATGTTTTTATCCTATATCATCTTGTATGATGCATGATCCTTAAAATATTGGCATTCATGTCCCTGCATTCAGAAAATGTTAATAAATGATTTATTCCATGTATGTACATGGGCATTTTATAAGTTATGCCATTACTTTTTATAAAACTGTAAAAACTTTTATGAATTTTAATCTGCTGATACAGTTTTGGTATGTTCTTAAGAATGTTACCAAATTTACCCCCTTTTTTGTTTTTTTGAGACAAGGTCTTACTGTAGTTCAGGCTAGCCTTGAACTCACTATGCGGCCTAGGCTGGCCTTGAACTTGAAGCATTTCTCCTGCCTCAGTCTCCCAAGTACTTAGAATTATAGATGTGCACTGCCATGCCTGGTCTTTTCTTCTTTTTTGAAAGAACTTTTGCTATATTATATCTTTATAAATAGAATGGGGATTACTAATTATGATTAATTGAAAGCCTGTGCAGTCACTTTGACTTGCTTTCAAACAAACCTGTCACCTGCTAACAGCATAATAAAAATACTTGCATTCCATCACTCTTCATGAGGCCATTCTTTTGGGTGCGTATTCAGCATTTAAGGGAATTTTTCCAGAATGGATGCAGATACATTGTATTCCTAACTTTTGTATAGAACAGTTTAGTTCATTTGCTGCTGCCTTTGTTTTTAAGAAAACTCATGTAGAGGGTGGAATAAATACTCTAGGTCAAAAACTCTTCTCAGTTTTCATTGGCGTTTTATACATACTTCGTTTTTATATATGACTTTAAAGGTTCATGCTGTGATGATGCTGTAAAGGCATGGAAAATGATTGTTTCTTAGGTTTGGAGGAAGTGATGACTAGTGGGTTTTTTTGCTGGTAGTATCTGATAATTCCCCCGCTCTTTAGCTATTCTAGGCATGTTTAGTTGTCAGGCGTTGTCGGACTAAATTGCTAAAAATAACAAATAAGGGGGAGGCTGTTGTAAGGCCAGATCTTGCCACTGTCTATAATCTGTTTAATTTAGTTCCTAGGGAGAAAGGGTAAAAAAAACATGGTACCATTCTTATTCAGTGGATTTTTTGTTTAAATTGCTGACAAGAACATTGTTTGATCCTTCTCTTTTCCAAACCCTTTAGGGCTCATGTATCCACATACATTTACAGTGTGGGGCCAGAGCCTGGGGTCTCAAAAGAGCGTGCTCTGATTCAGTGGTTGTGCTAGAGATTAACCAGGCAATTGTGGCCTATTATTTGTCTCTTAATGTGACTTTTGACGATGGAAATGTGTAGTTTGCCTGTAAGTGAATGAGATGGAGGGCCGTGGTTAGAAATGGGGGAGTTAGTGTGTGGATAAAAAAATAACTTTTTGTGTTTTCTTCTAAGTCAGTGTTTACAATCTGACAAAATTAACCACAAATGTAACTCCAATATATGTGCATTTAATTTTAACTCACACTGTTAGCATAAAAACTCTATGTTGATTTGACTTTAGACCTCTCTGTGGCTTGACTTCATCCTAATAATAGAAATAATTCTCTAAAGCAGAGATGGCAGTCTAGTTCATATATGTAAAACTGTTGAAGATCATTGAAGGAATGGTTTAAATACCTTTCCTAGCTTGCTGTATATTTAGCAGTGATGGAGTATGTGAAAACCAGGGTCCGATTTTCAGTTTTATTTCTGATGGTCTGTAGTTTTTGTTGACTCACCTGATTGCTTACTGATTTTTATATTCTGAAGTTGCTTACTAATTTTTGTATACTAAAGTCTCACCCAGGATTCTTTCCTAGCAGGGTGTGGTGGGGTACCCCTATAATCCCAGCACTGGGAGATTGAGGCAGGAGAACTGCAAGTTCAAGCCCAGCCTAGGCAATTTGATGACCTAGTAAGATCCTGTCTCAAAATAAAAAAATAAATAAAAGGGCTAGATATGTAGCTCAGTTTGAAGGCCCTGGGTTCAATCTCCAGTATCCAAAACAAAAAAATCTTTTTTTCTTTAAATGTGCAATTCTTTTTGGGGATGAAAATGTCTGAACTTGAGCACTTTAGCATCATAGACAATTTTGTTTTTTTTTAAATCTTTTGAGAAAGGGTCTCACTATGCAGTTCAGGCTGGCCCTGAGCTTACTTTTTATCCCAGAGTGGTCTTGAACTTGCAACAACCCTCCTGCCTCAGCCTCCCAAGTGCTGGAATTACAGGTGTGCACCACCACACGGCTACAAAATGAATTTTTATTACAGATTTTTAGAGGGAGGATATGGAAATACCTTGAGAAAACCTACATTGATCTAGATTTTGGTGCTCATCTAAAGGTTTGAGATCTGATCCTGTAGGTTTGGGAATGCTTACTTTTAGACATTTCTCAAGTCATCAGCCTACCTCATGTCCCCATTTGAGGCAAAGCCGTATTGTCCAGATGATTGATACTGGTGGACCAGGATGGTATCAGGGAAGGTGATCAGACTGGGTAGATAAGGTAGTAAGAGAGAAGATGCTTGGGTGTAGGGTTGAAAGATAAGAGTAAAAAACCAAACCAAAACAAAAAAAACCCTGAAGTTGGGACTTGTGATTAAAGAATCTCTTCCTCTTGCGTATAACATTTGTAGTCCTGTTGGAGAGGTCTGGGATGGGTTCATGAGAACAGAGGGAATTCCTTTGGGCCTTGAAGATCAATTGGAATTTTGTTAGATGGCCCAAGGCAGAGAAGGGAGGAATTTGAAGCTGTAGAAAGGTGGTTGAACCTAAAGGGTTGGGATGGGAAATGAGATTGGAAAAGTCTAAGTGAAAAAGGAGTGGAAGCTAAAATGAATGAAATCAGCATTGCTTCTGCTCATTTTGTCTAAGTATTGCTTATTCTGGACAAGTAGCTATTCCCAGTACCAATGTGATTCATTTATTGGTTTACACACAGCATTCCTTATCTACTGTGCTCCACAGAGATTATCCTACTGCAGACATTCCACATGTTTGTAGGAACATATGTGGTATTCCAAATTCATAAATCCCTGTTTTCTAGTCACATTTCAAAACTAAATGTAAAATCAAGTTGAGCCTGGACATGATGGTACATGCCTATAATCTCAGCAGTCTGAGAGGTTGAGGCAGGAGAATTCCAAATTCAAGCCCACACTGACAGACTCTGTCTCCAAATAAAAACTAAAGGACTGGGGATATAGCTAGTGCAAAGGCTCTGGCAAAGGCCTCAACACCCATCCGAAGTTCAGTTTGGGCCATGTTGTCTGAGATACTATTAGACACCCAAGTGAAACTGTTCAATAGACAGTCAAATATATGACTCTAGAACTCTAGGCTGGTGAAATTAAGAATTGTTTATAAATCGTCAATTTATAGATGACATTTAAAACCATAGAACTGGATTAAGTCAGCTAAGGGAAGAATGTGGGTAGAGAAGGGACAGAAATCATGACCTGAGCCCTAAGTCACTGTGGCACATGGAAAGTGCTCTACATAGATGTGTGCATTGAGTCCAGAGAACTGAGTTACTGTCCACATGGGCAACCCTCTGCTGGAAGGGGCCAAGCTAAAGGGTTGGATCCAGCTTCTTTCATGGTTAGGGGGCTGTTTTTTCATGGGCTGCCCAGGCCCATGGTTTTATGGTGGCTGCATGGGCTTTCAGTTCTAACCTGAGTTGCAGATGTTCTGTGGCCTTCCTTTAACTACCACTGATCCCAGACCTGGACAGGCTGGCTGACTGAGGGAAGCAGATTTGTTCTCCCGAGGAATGAATGCAGAATGTAGTGGTTGACAGTAAAGTAGGCTCAGAGCTGAATGCTCTCTGTGGGACCACACTGCAGGAGGGAGTGGTTGGTCACATTACCAGATTCCTTTAGGCACCTTTCAACTTTCAAATCTAGTTCAGAATATTTAGGCATGTTTGTTTTTGCCCATGGAAGTATCCTTCAAATTTTAGTCAAGATACCATGGATATGTGGCAGTTTCTTCTCTCCTAATTAAGTAAACTAATAACTTATTTGTCCCTGGATATACTACACGTTTTTCTACTGTTTTTGAGCTCCAGGTTTGTACTAAGAAAATCTTCAGCCTTTATAATAATTTTTGAGTTCATCTTGAAGATTCTTAGGGAGCAATAGATAATTCCTTTTTTTTTTTTTTTTCCTGTGCTCTGCATAGCATAATGTCTTGGGATATTAAGTGGGAATGTGAGCTCTGGAATGAGATGAATGTGAACTCTGACTCTGCCACTTACTTAGGTAATTTGTTCAGTGTTTCTAAACCTAAAACCCCTTCTGTAAAGTGCCAGTGGCAATGGTGTGGGGATGGAGAGGACATTAAACAACTGTTTAATCTTCTACCCAAGAATGGAACTGATTGCAAGGCAGATGGATATAAAAATTTGACCCTTTTAAAATATTTTATCTTTATTACTGATAAAGATTAGGTTGAAGGATGTGAGTTAGTGTGCAATACTGAGTTTCTAATACTGATCCACAATTAGGAATATAAAATACATAAACTTTATCCAGTAATCTCGGTGGTGGGACAACCATAGGAGGACTTTACAGAGGCAGGCTGAGGCTGTCTTCAAATTTATGAGAAAAATATGCACCTTCTGCAGGCAACCAATTCATGGCAGAGTTAAAGGAACTGAGCTGTAATTTCTTCTCCATGCCAGTCAGACTAGGTCAAGGAGGTCAAGACTGTAATGAAAATGAAATGAATAGGATAAGTGTTTCTCCCTTATGAAAAGTCCTACCTTGTAACTTCATACACATAAATCATGTACTGGTATGTCTGGGGCACAGTAAATAATAAATGGCAGGACTTTATTTGCATACGTATTTTTTTCCTGAAGAAAAAAAGGTACCCAGGTATGTGAAAGTTAAATTAACAAAGTCCTGCATACTTACCACCTAGAATTAACAGATATTAGCATGCTACTTTGGTCATTCTTCCCACCCCCCCGGCACTGGGGATCGAACTCACGACCTCACGCTTGCCATGCAGGCATTTGTGGACTTTGGTCATTTTTTAAAAAACAAAAATAAAATAATACTGATGAAATTGAAGTCTTTGTAACATCCTTCCTGCCCTCTTGCCAGTCTTACTGCCACTGACTGACCAGAAGCAACTATCAAGAGTCTGGTCTGTATCTTCCTATTCCATGATACATATGTACCCTACATTCTGTGGCTGTTGTTGTTCACTTCTTTTTAACAACTTGCTTTTTTCATTGAATAGTAGGTTTTGAGCTGCATCCATAATAATAAAGTCTATCTCATTTTAACTGCTGGATATTCCACAAGAACATGTAACTTTCGCTATATCATTTTAAGGGTCCACTATTGATAGCTTCAATTGTACATTATGTTAATTATGATCAGAGAATCCTGATGACTTCTTGGAAGCGTAAATATGGCCATTGGTAGGGATGGTTGATGGGCTTGAAGATGTGCCAGCTGGTCGGTAATAATTTGCTTTTCTCATTTCCCAAAAGCCATGAATTTTGTACTGAGATGTCTCATGAACTTGGTGGCCTTTGCCTATGTTTTGGAAATGGAGATAACATACCCTTTTCTGAATCAGAATCAGAGAAGGAAATCAGAGTAGGAAATCAGAGTAGGAACCTAGGATTCTGGGTTCTGGACTCTGACCCTGTATTACTTACTTTGACTCTGAAAGAAATGGGGATTCTCATGCAGTCATTAAGTGTTCTACATAGCGGGGCCTTCTAGTATTTCTGGTCCTTTTCTAATAAAATGATTTATTCCTTAAAACCAACACTATGTAAAGAGGAGGTTATGACTAGTTTCTAAGTAGTCTGGCATCTGGCAGTTGAAGAAAGGGCAAAATGAAAACCACCCCTTGAATCATGCTTGCAAAATAGAATTGTGCCAAGGGCTCTTTATTACCCCAGTGTCATTACCCATTTAATTGGTATTATGTCAGCTACTTAGATCAGAGCTAATAGCATATTAAACACCATTCTGTTTACATCAGTTGCATGGTAACCTGGTGGAGTTGGGGACAAGTGACAACTGTGACGTTTCGTCTGTAGAGTGATTTCATCATGGTCTGAGTCCTGCATCAACCCCGCAAACATAGGCATGAGATAAAGAAGTGGGTGATATGGATCTGACCTCTCAGTGCCCCTCAGAATATTCAGTTATGAACAATTGCTTATCTGACCTAGGAGTTTAGCTCACAGAGAACAGCATTTTGTTGGGTGATACTAACAGGTAGAACTATGAGTTTCCCTTTTCTCTTTCTTAGTGAAGAGAAAGCCAAGGTTTTGGGAACGCTTTATAAATAGTGCTTTGATATTGGAATGTATTTGTAGTTCTCCAATTATGCCCTCTGCTGACCCCTACACATCAGTCCAGGCGGTGCCTATGAGTCATGCATCTGTGTTTGCCGGGGCTTTGAGCGCTTGCTTGTTTTCACTGTCTCCAGGTCCTTTTATGGGTTTCCGGTTACTGTATCTCTATTTTTTTAGCTGTATAAATATGTTACTTAATGATTGAAAAGTAGTAACGTGATCACATAGAAACTTCCTTGCCTTTGTGTATCCATTGCCTCTCCCAGGTTACCTTAATAACTCACTGATGTAAATGGTGCTTCTGCTTATAGCATTGAAGTTAATTTTCAGGAATTAATATACCAGTATATTTTACTCTGGCCAGTTTGTGTATGTACTGCTCTAAGTCTTTGAGTGGAGTACAGACTGATTTGCTGATGAAAATAATTCATTAGGAACTTGCTTTGCCATGCCTGTTTGCAGATGCAGAGCTTTAGTATCCTGTTTTTACCCAGAAGGTGGTATAGCATTTTGAGAAAGTTCCTCTTTTAAAAAATTTGATGTAAAATTCATGGTAACTGTAACCACTGTTTGAGTATGCATTGTTATCGCTCCAAAAAGAACTTTCTTACCCACTTGGCATTTACTGACTATTCCACCTTTTCTGCAACACATGGCTCTAAGTAATGTTTTCTGTCTCTATAGGTTGCCTCTTCTGAATGTTCATATAATATGTGATTCTTTGCATCTGGCTTATTTCTTAGCTTCTTTTACTTATTTTATCCATGGTGTAACATGGATCACTACTTCATTCCTTCTTTTGTTGGACTAATATTCCATTATATGGATATACCACATTTCTTCATCTGTTCATCAGTTAATAGACATCTGCTTGGTTTTCACTTTTTGGCTTTGTTTTCACTGAACACCTATTTTTCATTTCTTTGGGTATATACTTCAGAGTGGAATTGCTGGTTCATATGGTAATTTTATATTTTAAATTCCTAAGTAACTGCCAAAACTACTTCCTACAGTCACCTGTACCACTTTATATTCCCACCAATAGTATAAGAGTTCCAGTTCCTCCCATCCTTGCCAATACTTGTTATTTTCTGGGTGTTTTTGTTTTTGTTTTTGTTTGTACTGGTGATATAGAGGAAGGAAACTCCTAACCTGCAAGATGTCCGGAACAAGTTTATGTCTCTACAATCAAAGAGTGAATTTTAGGAACAACAGAGGTTAAGAGCAGAATGTATTTATTGAGAGAAAGAAAGCTTCTGTCGCAAAGACAGAAGGGGTCCCGAGTGGGTTGCCGAAGACTGTCTTTTCTAGGGGTTTTTAGAGAGCAAAACCCCAATGTGAGGCAGGTCCAAAATGGGAACTCACAACATGGGCTTGAGGTGGGACAGAACTATAGCCAACCAATAAGATTATTAGTATAATTGCTCAGGTAACATTGATCAAATCGGGGACAAATGGGGAAGTGAGTCACCTAGCAAGTGGGCATGTATACAGGGCCTTTGGCTGTAGGGAGTTGGGTTAGTGACTTCTGGCTTCCTCAGGGTGATAGAGACCTATTTAGAAAATCAATCCCTGATGTTTATCCTTAGGATATGGGTACATTTGTTTGATCCTTTGTCTTGAGGTCTCCTCCACAGTTGCAAGGTATCTGGTCTTCTGCACTGGTTTTTTCAAAGGACCAGTCCTATCTGACTACCTATTAATATTTCCCTCCCCTC
>RJWT010048170.1:0-11189 GCA_004365215.1 Cuniculus paca | reverse complement strand
ACTTTGATTTGTTTTCTGTGTTGATGCTTATAAATTGCTATGGCAAGTAGCTTTGTCATTAGTATTGAGGCTCCCCTTGGAAATGTCTATTCCTCTGTGATGTTTTCTAATTGTAGCTGACTCTTAGCTTTTGTGTTTTTCCCAAGATCCTACCTTCCAAATTTATTAGGAAGTTGCTATCTATTTGGCTCAACATTGAGTCCTTTGGTATTAGACTATGGTGATGATTACAACCCCAGACAACCATAGTATTGTCATATAAAGGAAAACAACTGATTGCAACAGGGGTGTCACCTTTGCTTATATTATACAATTATGAATAACAATAGCATCAAGCACAGCCTAGAAACTGATGAACTCTGGTGTCTTGGTTACTTTTTCTCGTTGCTGAGACAAAACACCTGACACCCAAAGTGAAGCAAGGAAAGGTTTATTTAGCTTACAGTTTTTGGTGGTTTCAGTCCATAATCAGCTGGCTCCAAAGCAGAGTGGCATGGCACTGGGGCAACACTTCAAGGCAGCAGCCAGAGCAAAAGAGGAAAACAAGCCTCTTCTCCTCTCTTATATTGTACACTGGCCACTCGCCCCCCACCTTCAGGGTGGGTGTAACACTCATGTCCTTGCCCTCCTTTGCACAGGATGAGGATATTACAAACTGAGGATGTTATAAACTAGGGACCCTGGTCTCATGCTGAATCACTTAAAGTTCTGACCTTCTCAAACTGACACAGTGAACATCCTAAAAAGGTAACTGCTTGTTCTCTACACCCCAGGATGTAGAGCTGCTGAATTTCTTAGTTAAACTTCTAAACTTCTCAAGTTGATGCAATGTATTAACCATAAGATGTGGTAACTATTAATTTGGTACTTTTAACCATAGGAGCAAGATATACAGTTATATAATGAAAGCCAACATAAACGAGAAACTCGTATGCCTATTTCCCTTAGTAGAGTGAGTTTACTTTGTGGGAGGGAAATTTAAGAGGGATGGGGAAAAATAGAGAGATAACTGAAGAGGAATATAGTAGAAGCAAGGACACAGGATAATCATCAAACTTTGGGAAACTGGAGAAGAGGACAGGAAAGAAAGCAAAGAAAATTGAAGAAGAAAGTAAAAGAATATTGACAAGAACTAGAAAGACTACAGTGTTTGCCTTCATGAAAATATAAGGAAAAAATCAAGAAAGAGTGGTAAGGAAAGAGAGAAAAAAGATGAACACAACAAAAGAAATATTAAAAGTAAAAACCTGGACAACCAGAAAAAAAAAAAAAGACTGCAAAAGGAAGATAAAACCAGCAAACAACAACAGCATCAGCATCAACAACAACAACAAAATAAAATTCTTCTGGTGTCCTCATTTCTACAGTAGTGTGTAAGTCAGAGCCCAAATATGTGCTGGGTAATTCTGCCATGTCTCAATAGTATTGGTGCTGGGTGTGATTCTGATCCTGCCTCCAGATGTGGGGCTAGGGTCACAGTCTTCACCTATTCATCACTTTCTGTGTGTCCCTGGGTGGCCTGTCCTTGTTCCCTTAACCTGTGTGTCTTTGCACCACTCTCCCAGTTGCTGTGGTGCCTTCAGATAGAGACAACCCAAGGCTTTTCCCAGTCCTGTGCATTGTTGGCCATTCCTGGCCCTTTTTCAGCCTTCTTTGTTTTACTCTACTGTGTCTCTCTCATCTCATGCTGCTGGGAGCAGAGTAGGGGGAGTGCTGACTTCCCACTCATTGCTCCACTGTGGCACCCCAAGGCTGTTTCAATCCTGCATCCCTCTTTTACCCTGAGAACAAGTCAGAAGTGTTGGTACTGTCCCACTCACCACCTTCACCATAGCAGTGGTCCCTAAGCTTATTCTAGTTAGCTACTATGGAACAGGACAAAACAAACAAACAAATACACACACAAACAGGCATGCTGGGGAGCTGGCTGCCACCCTTAACTACGTGTATGAAGGGTACGGCAAAGGATGAAACAAAAACAGAAGCAGCTTTAGTAATACTTAAAGGTGAGGCTGGGAGGTCAGTGCCTCAGGATGAATAAAGACAAGACCTCTTTGACTGGCCCACTTTTATCTTTTCCAGTGAGAAGTGCAGGGGAAAGTGGAGGGTACTTTTCCTGGAACAGGGAGAAGTAGTAGTGGAATGAACAAGTTTAACATTACAAAAGAAACAAATTAAGATCCTTCCCTACACCTGGGTACCTGCCTTCCCTGAATTATCCTTAGCAGGTCACATTCTGCCCTATGAGTGCCACAGAGTCAGGGACCATCAAGATATCACTGGTGATTGGGAGAAAGTGGGAGTTTCTTCATTGTAAACTTGCCCACAAGGCCGGGCAAACATGGGCCTCAGAAAGATTCTGTTCTCAATCTATAATTTGTGTCCCTAACATTGGCAGCCCATCTGGGATGAAGCCACTCCCTCCCAGTCACTTGCCCCAGAATGTGCCATTGAAGTTTGTTTTCAGGCTGCAATGTTCTCTGTTTGGAGGAAGACAAAAGAGATGAGTGGCCTTATATTCCAAATTTATCCTCTATGGCTTGAGTTTGCCACACTATTGCAGTCCATCGATGTTTTGGAAACTTTCCAGAATGATGGTTCCTGCTCCATGTGTAGGCAGAGTTCCCACAGGCAGCCCTAGGGGCTGCTTGGCTATTTTATAAAGTTCTATGCTTATGTTTTGTTTGATCTGCAAGCCTCTTATTTCAGGTTGATTTTGGTGTCAGGATGTATATGTATCCCTTTTTTCCCAGTTACCTGTGTCTTTAGATGATTTTCTCTGAGTAACTCCAATGTGGATTCTCCTCCATTCAACCATGTTTCTGCACCCTAGCATTGTCTTTAACAGCTGAAAGATGGACCAAATACCTAGAGAATCAGCAATATGTTCCTGGTTCTGCTATAGAGAATACTCTATAGCAGTGAAACAGGAAATTAAGATGTGTAACATACATTCAATTCTTCATAAGAAATGTGAACTGCAAACATGTACTAATAAAAAATAAATATAAAGCAAATTTAAGCCAAAACAGAAAAACAATGAATTACTACTACCCACAACTTGTGAATGACTGTCATAAACATAAGGCAAAGAATGGCACATACATGTGCACACTACAAGATTTTATGTACATAAATATCAAACCCTTTCATTGTTTCTTACAATGAAAGGAAGAACAGTGATTACCTTTGGGGAATCCTGGCTACCAGACAATATAAGGAAATTTTTGAGTTCTGCTATTGATTTCTTTCTAGAATTGGGGAGTAACTACATAGTTGTATTTACTATGTAAAAATTTACCTAATTGTACAGACTTGTGTGTACTTTTCTGAATTGATGCTCTGTTTCAGTAAAAATTTCTTGAAAGACCTGTGCTTCTTATGGCCAAAAGAAAACCATGACAACTATTTTAAGTATTCTTTGTTTTATCTATTTTTTACTTTTTCTGATAAGATGTAGACATCCAGGTGAACACTTTACCACTTCCAACATTATTTATCCTTTGTCTATGCAGACAAGGTGGCTTCTGCAGGCTCTTTTGTTAGGTTGTATGTCTACCTGGATGTCTGGTTGATGCAATCACTGTGAGTTGTGTGTGGGATAGCATGCTTTATCTTCAGTTCTGTGTCTTGCAACATCTGTTATTATTGGCAGGATGAAGGCAAGGTTTGATAATGCCAAGTCCATAACAAGATTTTCTTTTCTATGTACAAAGGCCTGAGCTTGGCACAGACCTTGTGAAACTTCCCTGGGGGCCCTTTGGGACCTGAAGTGCTAGAGGCTAGATGCTGGCTTCTAGAGATGTGCAGAGTGTAGTGGGCCATACCCTTGGCAGAGGAGGAGCAGGAGGCTCCAGATTGATGCAGGGAACATCCTTTCTTCCTACCCACCATTTTTTTGTGCTACTCCAGTCTGTCACTTACCCCATCCTAATTCTCTCCATCCTCTACAGTCGTCCCCATAGTAAGCACTCTATGTGCAGTGGGAATCTCCAGCTCTGAGACAAACAATGTGTAACTTTTAGACTTAGTTGATTGCTCAAATGTTTAACAGTAAACTTGTGTTCTTGAGATAGATTCATTCACAAAGAATTTCTTCATTATCAAATTTATAATTATGTTTTTTGCGTATGGTATGCCTGAGTTTCCACAGTTTAAAAAAATGATACTAGTAATCACTTCTGGAGAATCACTTACTTATCTTTGTCACACAGAAAGGTCTATCTTCCTCAAAATGTGATCAAGGGCACTTGACTCCTGCCATGATCAGCAGCAGTGTACTTGACTTTCTCAATTTCTCTCTATCTGTCCCTACTCATGTACTATTTGAGGGTGAGTTTAGAACCTGGCTTGGACTCTTCCTGAAACATACCTGCTCCTGAATAGTGGAGTCCTGGGGAGGGGTGCTGTGTTAGTCAGTTTTTTTTATCACTGTAGCAAAATGACTGAGATAATTACTTAAAGAAGGAAAGATTTTGGCTCATGGCATTGGGGTTTAAGTCCAGGGTCTCTTGGATATATTGCTTTTGGGCCTGTAGTGAGGCAGAATGTCATGGTGGGGAGCACATGGTGGAGCAAAGTTGCTCACTGCATGATGGCTAAAAGAAAAAGGAAGGCCAAGTTTCAGTATCCTCTTTAAGGGCACACCCCAAAGGATACAACTTATTTCCTCTAGGCTCCAGCTTCTAAAGTTCCACCACCTCCTTGTAGTGCCTCAGGCTGGTGATGAAGACTTTAGCATGTGGGAAACATTTAGGATACAAATCATAAAAGATAAGAAAGAAGAGCGAGAAGAAGATAGTCTTAAAAGTTATTAAACACTGGTTCAGCAGAAACCCAAGAGGAAAACGAATTACTGGCCTGTGTTCAGAGGCTGATAGGCAGCATAATCATGTAAGAGTATACCATCACTTGTCTACTGATGTATTTAAGCAGTCAAGGGTAATTGAGTATGTCAGTGTAAACCGCAGTTGAGTTAAACTCCCAAATAGAAAAGTCAAGGATATGATTTTGATGTTAAAACTTTGGTATATGTGCTGCTGAAGTGAGCACAATGTTAAAACTTTGGAAAAAAGTTTAAGTCAGTGATTTTATAGTTTTGGTTTTGCAGAATTAAGTTAGGAATTATAGTATCCTCACCCCAAATTAACCAGCTTAGTTCTGCTTTGCAAGTTTTCTGTACTAGGGATTAGCAAGGTTTGTATAGTTACCCTCTGAGACTAGCCTGAGTTAGATAGAGGGTGAGTAACTATGAGATAGACCTGTGTCACTCATTGTGTGTGTGACATTGGACAAACCGCTAATTGGTTTCTTTGAGCTTCACGTTTCTCATCTGTAAAGTGGGCACAGAAATACATGCTAATGCTGATTGCTGCAAAGAATAAAGTATGAAAACAATACTCATAGCTAACATTTATGGAGTACATATGTATTCCAGACATTTTTCTAAATTCTTTACGTGTATGAACCCATGAGTTTTATTACAGATAAGAAAACAAACACAGTGAGAGTATCTTGCTCAGAGTTATAGTTAAAAATCACTGGTACCAGGATTGCATTTCAAATAGTATAATCATATGATGTTCTTCCTTGTTTCATAGTTAATAAAATATTGAGAGTTATATCATGTAGAATAACACTTGGATGATGCTCGAATGCAGAACAATTACCTCCACATTAGTTAAACAGGGCCCTATCTCCATGTCCTGATATGTAAAGAGCTGACTAAGCTATTTCTTTCTCCTTCATTTGGCTCTAAGCAAGGTAAATAGGGCTGCTGAGGTACTGATGTGTAATCTTTGAAGTCAGACAACAGTTTCCTCTTTCCTCACCTCATGTCACCCTATAAATGGTTGAGCACAGCCGAATGGTAAAGCCATATCGCTCCAGGAATATCAACTGGGTTCAAACCTCAAGGTGAGAGGCTATGACTTCCTAGGGCACAAAGGTTTACATATCAGAAACTGAAGCAACAGCCTCCTAAACATTTAAATGCTACCCCAATTGAGTTTTGCAGATTCGTCTTTCTGTATACTCTTCTCTGCATATTGCACAGGTGCTTTCCAGCCTCCTAGCTAAGCCTAGCTCACAGACTCACGTAATTCCCACCATTCTCACTGTCACTCATCCTCAAGCCACTCCCTTCACAAGTTAATAAATGTTGGGTTAGGCTCTGGGGCGAGGACTTTGTCCCATGAATCCTCACATGGGTCTGATTTAGGATCCTTTGGCTGCCTATAACTATCAATATGTCTTAGTGTCTTTATTCTCGCAGTGGGTTGCACTGGAGGTGATAGATCGGAATTAACTTACCAGTAATCCAATAACATTTCAATGGGATTACAAATATAAACTTTCCAGACTTTGAGGAGGATGGTAAAAATGGCTAAAATATTTGGATTACAATAATATTGCTAATAGCTAAAAGATTAGAAGTATTATGCTGACATCTTTATGGATTGTTCTAACTCAAGTCTTATAGTAATTGTGTTGGGGCATATTATTACTCTTACTCTATAAGTAAGAAAAAAGGCTTAGTGAATTTGGTAAATGTCACCTTGTTGGTAAGTTGGGAGTTTTACTGGGTCAGTTGGCTGTTCTTCAAGGAGATCTAATATACTGTGTGATACATAGGGGCAGAGCTGGCTTTAAGGACATGTAAGGCTACAAAGGGTCCTATTTTTAGAATGACTCCATTCTTACTTTAATTCTCTACCAAGCTAAAATGACATCTCTGAACTTGTGTTTCATCAGTGAAGCTCAGTTGCATAGTGGGGTATGCACAGGAGCACAGGTGTTGCCCCAAGTAACAGCAAGCATGTGGGGCTGTAGTCTAGGCATCAGCATTTGTTATTGCTTGGTTTCTTGAAGATAGCCATTCTTTCTGGAGTAAGATGAAATCTCAGTGTTGTTATAATTTGCTTTTCTCTAATAACCAGTTATGCTGAGTATTTCTTCATGTATTTATTGGCTATCTGTACTTTTTCCTCTGTGAAGTGTTCATTCATTTCACTTGTCCCTTCTTGATAGATCTTTTATTTTGGGGGATCTAAGGTTTTGAGTTCTCTACATATTCCAGATATTAAACCTCTGATTAAGGAATAGCTGGTAAAAATATTTTTCCCATTTCTGTAGGTTTTCTCTTTACTCTGTTGTTTATTTCTTTTGCTGTGTAATAGCTTTTAATTTTATGTGCTCCCATTTGTTGATTATAGGTACTTTTCCTGTGCAGCTAGGTTTCTGTTCAGAAAGTCCTTGACTATGTCTAAGACTTCAAGAGTTTTACCTATTTTATCTTGCAGAAGGTTGAGCTTTTCTGTTTCATTAAGTTCTGTGCTCCAGTTTGATTTTAGTTTAGTGCATGGTGAGAGATATGGGTCTAGATTCAATCTTCTGCATGTGGACAGTTTTCCAAATACCATTTATTAAAGAGACAATCTTTCCTCCAGTGTATATTTTTGACCCCTTTTGTCAAAGATCAAATACTGTTGAATGTAACTGCACAAATATTAACTCTCCCATCTGGGCACTAAAATAGGAATTCCCAATGCTTAACCAGTAAACTTTGTCAGTAAGTCAATATAAAATAAAATTTTACTTTTAGACATTTCAAGAAAGTATATTAAATAGGCATTAGAATTCTTCAAAGAGTTAACTATTTCTGGTTTGGAAATTACTGTTGCATTGTAAACCAAGTACATACAGGCCAAGAGATATGTTAGACTTAAAGATTGTTGCATTGGATGGAAAAAAAACCACATTGTTTTCATTTGAAGTTTCACAAGAATGGATTTTTAATGACAAAAAATTTTAAATCAATTTTTCCTTGAGATTGAAGATACACTGACAAAATGCATAAACAGAAACCATGAGGTCATTTCTGGTACCTCATACAACATCCATGAATTATAGCAAAAATCAGAGGAAACTTTGACATGCTATTGAAATTTGTACTGACAGACTTATATGTACTGGTATGGATGAGGAGTTAAATCTTTTTGGAAAAAATTTTCTGTGAGATACTATATGTATATTAATATTGTGAAATAATTGATCAGAAATTGTTGTAGTCAGGGGTTGCAAGCAGAATAATTACATACAAGACACATAATTTATAGTATTATTTATAATGATCACCCAGGAGTCAAATACAAAGAAAGTGCAGAAAACCTGTCCACAGCACTAAAGACCTAAAAAATCCAGGTGAGGGCATGGATCACATGACAATAACCTGCATGAATTCAGTTGGAAACCTAGAGCCCACGAGAATGACCCATGCAAGTCTATCCCATGGATCTATACTGAGAAGGCCCAAAAAGTCAGTGGTGGAAGCTAGAATGTCTATGCCAGTGGAATGAAGGATCTGTGTCAGCAAGCAGAGGGTTTTGTACTGGAACCAAGGAGTGACGCTCAAAATAAGAACCAGGGATCCCCTGAAAAGTACCACAGCCATCCTCAGCAATAACAAAGTCCTGAGCTTCTTCGACAATGAGAACAGCAGAGTACATATCAGGAAGCCAGCATGACAAGCTTCTCCTGGAGATTAACAAACTATAGAAATGATCCCTGAAAGTATGGCCTTTCCTCCTGGAGATTGAACAGCACACATCTTCCCCTCCAGAGCCAGGAAGCAATGCTCAAAGTAAGGACAAAAGATCCCCCAAAGTGAACTGCAGCCATTCTCAGCAACAAGGTCCCAAGCTGCTCCAATGATAATAGCTGAGTTTATATGAAGGAGGCCAACATAACAAGCTCCTCCAGGAGAGCCAACAACTCCAAACAACAACACTTAGAACCTACAATGCTACTCTTTCTCTCCAGGTCTCATTTTTATGCTGGCAAACATCCTCAGGTGGGCCATCCATACTCAGTACACACTGATTCAGTTCAGCTGTTTGAGTTGACCACCAGTTACCAATCCACTACCGAAATATATCTCTATGTTGTCCTAGTTTGTAATACACTCAGAAGAGTAGTACTATCAGAAAGTTTTTCTCGAAATTAAAGATTATCTGCAACCTTTTATTTACCTAAGGTAATGTCGTCTTCAATTATGTTAATGAAGTTGCTAAAACTACAGATTTTGATGGTATAGCAAACATATTTGCTAAAATATGAGTCAGATGCATAGTAAGATCCTGTGTCAAAATAAAAAATAAAAACCACTGGACTTGTAATTCAGTTCGAAAGCTTTTGGTTTAACCCCTCAGTGCCACTCCCCTCCCAAATTTAATCACAAAAGTTATGACTAATTTATCACATTCATAAGTTATTATTTGTTGCATTACATAAGATTATGAAGCAAAACAATTACATTTTTCTCACATGTAAATTTATATTGTTTCCTATTTGTTGGAATGATCATTAGTATATTTTATAAATGAAATAATATTTTAAAGGAGAAGGTATCAATTTTACTGACTTTTATGCCACTTTTTCCCCCTGCTTTTGGAAAAAAAAGGGTCCTATGTTTTATTTTGTACTGGACTTTGCACCTCATCCCGCTGTTGTGTGACTGTTCTCCCCAACTCTCTGATCTTCACTTCACAGGAGCGCCTCAGAGCTTACAGGGACCACAGAGCCCCAGGAACTTGTCTCCTGCTCCTGATTCTGTGGTTTTTCTGGAAGTATTTTTTTTTCTTCATTTTGAGATAAAATTGTGTATCATCCACACTATCCTTTCCTTAGCATTTTCTTTGAATTCCTCATCATTTTAATTTGATTGGCTTCTTTCTTTTTGTTATCATGTGATAGAGGTCTGAGAGGCCTTCATGGGTAGACTGCTTCCATTCTGGATGCACTTGAAGGCCATACTTGATGTTACTAATTGTACCACCCAAAACACATTCATCTCTACAGGGTGCTATCTGAAAAACTTTGTGCATAGATAGGAAAGATAATCCATACCACACAATACACAGCAGAAACAATAAAATTCTCATTTTGTAGTGTATCACTTCTTGAAAGTTCCTCTTTTATTTACCTAACTTATCACTATTTTTTTCTCAGACAGTCTCTCTAAAGCTCTTCTGATTTCCTAAATTATTTAAATTTGTCCTAAATTTGTCCACTTCAGTAAACCAAAGGTGCGTCGTGAGCTAAAGGTCACCTGCTGTTCATGATTCTGCTTCTTATTTCAGGGGAGATTCCTTTCAAGAAATTTCTAAAGTTTCTCTTAGAGACACATGTTCCCTCCTAAGCCATAATACTTCTAAGAAAAGATAGTCCCCATTTTCTTCTTACCTCTTCCACTTTCCTTTCATTGTTTTTCTTCCAAATTCTGCACTTACTTTCAAAATCTCCTCTTTCACTGAGTTTTAATTGTGCATTTGATATTTCATAAATATTTATATTTTGCACTTAGTTTTTGAAATAAATATTTATTGCAAAAATGAGCTCAAAATAATTGTTACAATTGCTGATTTCTCAGGTTTGGAAATTATCCAAATGATTTAGTGAATAACTTTCTTTGATTTTCAGAAATGGAAAACTCCATTAAGACTCAAATTAGTCATTTTAATCTTGGACAGCTGTTATTAAAAGTTTCCTTTTTATGAGAAGCCAAAATCTTTCTTCCTTCCACTTTTAAGGAAAACAAAAGGCTTATTTAAAAAAATTGAATGTAGGCAAAATAAAGTACTCTAATTTTTCAAAATCTTTGGAAGATTTCCATAATGAGAATCATAAGTGTTTGTCTCATAAGTGTTTAAGATGGCAATTCATTATTAAATACTGTTTTCACATATTTTGATTATTAGTGTTCTTAGTATTTTTCATACAGTTGATTAGAAAGACTTGTAGGATGAGGTAATTGTCAATTATAATATTGTTCTATTGCAAGAATAGGTCTCTATGCTCAAAGTCACACACCTCCAAATGGACCTTTACTTTTCCAAACTGACATACTTGTAATATGAACTAAGTGTGGAGTGCTAGTGAGGTGGTAAGTTTTGTCATAATTCAGTATTTTTAGACAACTTAGTGGAAAGAAATCAATTCAGTGGTTGCTGTTTTTGTTAGATTTCATAACAATATGTGAACTTCAGAGCAAAGTTATGTGGACAGTTCCCAAATCGGTTGGTCTTCTATTTGCAGTTATAGTTACAACCAACCATGGATATAAAATATTCAGAAAAAAATTCCATGAAGTTACAAAAAGCAGACTTGAATTTGCTACATGCTTAGTGCTT
>RJWT010048169.1:0-11190 GCA_004365215.1 Cuniculus paca | reverse complement strand
ATATCTCATGTATATATATGTTTATATATATGAAACTAAGAATGAGAGAGCATCCTTTCTTTCTCTGTTTAGACGCTAAACAGAGAAATGACAGGAAATACTATTTGCCTCCCTAAAGGACCACTTACTTTCAGCCCTTGCGGAGGGACTGGGAGTAAGGAAGGGAGTCCGAGACGCACAGTGTTTCTCACTACAGGAGCTGTGTGGCCTGGAGGAACAGAAGGAAGCCGAGCTGCTGCTTAAGATGTCTGAAAAGCCAATGAAAGAATCATAACATATGAGGTTGCCCGTGAGCTAACACGAAGATATAACATGAAACAAAAGGACTAGGGAATGCTTCATTTTCATTTATTTTTTCCCATTTGTAGGATAACTTTGATTTATAGGAGGCAAAATGTGTCCAAAAAAGAAAGTTATGCCTTTGAGACAGAAGAAAGCAGATAACATATGTCTGTGGATACCCCAAGGCCCCAGCATACATCAGCTTGTCCTCTAAGATATAAACTATGTCAGTTTCTACATTCAGATTTCATTCCCAACCACAGCAAAAGCCACACATAAATTTATAGCTAAACAGGATGGAGAAGGGAATGGTCAAAAAGCACTTTTTAAATCCAGTGATTTCAGCCATCCCCTTCTCCCAAGGCATAATTTGTGAACAAATTGAAGATTGCTTTTGCAACAAAAGGGAATTGGGTAAACAGAGATACATTTTGTTTCCAAAAATTTAAAGGTACTGTCATAATTCCTTTCAGTGATTTCATTATCAGGAAAGATAGAATTACCCACATGTAAAGATACTTAAGAAGCAAAAGAACATGATTACTAAACAATACCTCCATGAATTAATTAAACCTCCAGGGGAAAAAGAAAGACAAAGAGGAAATTTTTCTGATTATTGTGACTCCGTAAGTACTAACATTTTCTATAACCTAGGTAACTCAACTGAGAAACAAGATCCAGCCGAAACTGAACCTTCAAAAGTTTTCCTTTTACACATTTTTTAAGGCCTAGAGCGGGATCTCTGTCATACTGAGGTCGCTCCTGGATGTCTGGAAAAAGCCTTCTCGTCTGGGAGGTGTTCGAAAAGATGTGCAGTGACCAACGCCACGGGCGTGAACTTCTTAATGCGTTTTGCAGAAATCCCTACCACAATGAAATCAATTACTGTTTGAAAGGTTATTTTCCTTTTCAAAATAGCAAGCAGCTAGAATATGCATTTCTTATGTTTTATTACATCTTGCACTATCTCCTATGAACTGAACGTGACTGGGGAGACTTCCCACGTTGAGTCTGAGATACAATGTCTGGATAAAACACTTTCATCAAAAATGTGATGGATTGGGTGGAGAGGAAAAGTTCTATATCTGTGAAGATCACACATACAAACTTGTATGCTGATGACTAAAACTTGAGTTTCTGTACAGTCTTCCTGCAACAGAAACTGGTGAAAGTTCTGAGGATAAGTGTGAAGAAATGGTTTTTCATGGACAGGTGAGAAAGTTGAAAAGAAAATGGAAGCAGGAGCACCCTCCATCTGTCTGCCCTATCGAGGGGTATTTATGAGGCTAGAGGAGAGGTCAGAGGACTTATTTTTTGTAACTGAGATAACATTGTTCAAGTTCCTTAGTGCTGCCTACTCACTGAGCTGTCGCAAAGGAGAGGACTTGTAGCTGACAGGTGATAATTTGGGTTTATTCACTGAATGCAAGTAATCACAGCAAAACTCTTCCCAGTCAAGCTCTAATTTCACACAGAAAAGGTCTCATGAAGCAGAGACAGGAAAGTAGAGGGAAGATATTATAGTCAAAGTCAAGAAAGTGCAGAAGGAACAACACCTGGGATATTTCTAATTCTGCTTCCATAACGGTTTCCATATTCTTGCTAGAAGTGGAAAGTTGCTCAGTGCCTGGTGTTAATCACACCTCAGCAAGACAGCAAGTTGTGGCCAGTCATTGCTGCTGGAAGATTTCTGACACGGAGTCAGATGAGCCAATTGTCAGAAGTTCTGAAGTCATAAATAGAAGCTGATGTATGGCTTTTGCTGTTGTATGGTCCCAGAATATTATTCCACATAACAGAAAATCACTTTGCAGCAATATTAAGCTATTCCTTATCTTCTCTTCTCAGTTGTGAGCATAACATTTCCCGAGCATCTCATGCCTCGTGTGTGGGTGATGAAATCCTCATTCATGGGGTATATGGGACTAAAGGGACTAAAAAGCCCACACCTGTAATCCCAGCACTCTGGGAGGCTAAGGCAGGAAGACTGCAAATCTGAGGTCAACCTGGGCAATTTAGTGACTTAGTGAGACCCTGTCAAGGGCTGGGATGTGGCATGCTCGGAAGGCCCTACATTTAATCCCTCATACCATACTTTCCCCTTCCAAATATAGCCTTTCATTGATGGCCTCAGATATTCTTTCTTAAACACCACAGACTGATTTTAGTTTCTTAGCAGGGATGATCAGGTAATTATTTTTAATGCCAAACACATGATTCTGAAACAGACCCAGGAACAGCAAAGGGTGGAAGCTCTCCATCTGTATCAGGGTGCTGGGGGCTCCTCCTGACCTGTCACACACCCTTCCCTCACCTCTGCACCCACACATCTTTGCTTATGGAATCATAACATTTTAGCATTGCAATGAACCTCAGAGGTCATATAGTTAATCATCCTTTTTTTTTTTTTTTGGTAGTAAAAAGAATCTAAGAACTAGAAAGGTTAACTAAGTTGTCAAAGATCAAACATGCCCAGATGAAGAAAACTTGAATCTCAAAAAATGAGTTTCAGCCAACAATGTCCAATGTTTTTTCTTGTCCTCCCATACGCTGTCCCTTCCAGTTAATGTTTCCTCTCCCAAGTGACAGTGAGGAGAGAACGGCACTCCTCCCATGTACAAGGCAGGGCCACATTCGACTTTAGAAGGGGCCTCGCACACCATCCAGAGATGCTACAGGCCAGCAGAACTGGCCAGGCCAGTCCTCACTCAGTCCTGACTTCAGAAACAACCTTTCTGTAGAGACCACATTAATGGAGTTTGCTGTACGGCATGGTTAGGAAGAGGCACAGGGTTTTGGCATTCGGGGTGCAGGTCTTTGCTGTTTGTTGATCTGGTAGCTTATTACACGGGAACATTAAGTTTATGAAAATTCTGTGAACTGTGTAGATCTAGATATTTCAATAAAAAGTTAAAAAAAAGTATAGAACAAATCCCAGCATTCTGGGAGGCTGAGACAGGAGGATCTCAAAATCAAGCCCACATTAGACAATTTAGCAGCTTAGTGAGACCTTATCTCAAAAATTAAAAAACAAACAAACAAACAAAAATTTAGAAAATCTGGGATGTAGCACACTGCAAAGGCCCTGGGTTCAATTCCCAGTGCTGGAAAAAAAAAAAAGTCATTGTCATTGTTAAGTAAAGCATGTTGGCATCAAAGAAATTAAATCCCTCTAGAAATTATTTTGCAACCATATTTTTAAAATTTAAAACAGAAAATTTTAAATAAAAACAGGCATCCTTGTTTGGCAAGAACAGAGTTTTTTTTTTTTTCCAAAGCAGATTTAATCTACTCCTTTAGGTAGGAAGTTTATTTTTTAAATTTTTTTTATTTTAAAGAGAAAAAAAAACACAGAAAAGAAAAATAAAAAACAAGAGGCACAGGTAGGAGGTTTTTTGAGTGCTAGGTCCTGCCTTTGTTTTGTATAATTGTGGAAGAAATTATTGGAAAGCCAAAGCTATTAGATGTTTCATGCACAATAAGAGTTATTCTAAATTAGCACTAACTCAAAGAATTTTTTTTCTGATCTTCATTGGAACTTATAGCAACATACTTGAGAGACCTATTTTGAATTTCATAGTATGTAATCTGTTGTAATTTGCATACTACAGTATAACTGTAGTATGTAAATTGGTTCTGGGAGACACAAGTAATACCTGAACCAGTGAATGCCAAACCAATTGTTTGGGCTGGAAGGGGTAGCGAGTCATGAGACAGTCGACATTCACAAGTTCTATATTGCAAGTGAGTTACCAAACAGCAAGTACCAGTACAAAATTTTCTCGTTCAAATACCAAATCAATGAGTTTTAAAGCCATCGAGTACCCAGCTATACCTGCAGAGAAAATATAAACCTTAGAATTTGGTCTTTTGGGAAACCTATTGTTCTAGCTAATTAACTATTACCATTAACAAAGAAAAGTTTTTATACATACATAATGTGTACACGTTCATTCATACATCTTTGTAACCACACAGGACATCTAACACCAAAGCTATCCTGGACATAATTAAATACGTTTGTGACAAGTCAGGAGCATTTCATGATCTTAACAGTTTTTAATGATCATATACTATAGTTAATATCCTGCAGATATAAAGAAAAGAGTTGGGTTCAAGCGGGGATATGAATTCAAATTGAAATGCATAACTGCATACAGACAGATTTATGGATAAATTAGTACTTATTAATTTTTTTATTTTAAAGGAAAAAAACAGAAAAATCAAGAAGCAAACAATTAAAAAACAACAACAAAAGAAAATTGGAGGCAACAGCAACAATGACAACAACAAAAAACAATGGCAATATAGGGTTTCAAAACAAGATGATGGGAATTTAACAATGGTTTTTACACTGCATATTGTTAACCTCAAGTACTTATTAGTTATTAAAATCAGTTATTGTTTTCAGTAGTAACAATGAAAGAATACTTGAAATCAGTGAAGTTCGAATTATTCTTTTCTTGTTTTCTTTTCCCAGCAGCGGTGGAGGGTATTTTGATTAGAGAAAGAACCAACTAGACAAAAATGCAGAAAGGAGATCTATGGCATAACGTGAGAATAATCGATCCTTAAAACATAGAGATTCAGTTAGGCCGAGATAAGTTAATACTGTTTGGATAAACACATACCAATTTCATGAATGGTATATAAGTACTTGGAAATTTTAAATGCAGGCACTTAACAAATATCAAGTAAATACTTTAAAACTGAAGACGAATGTTCGTATATTTTAGTATTTGCTCTGGCTGCAGTAATCCTGATTAATACGTGTGGACTCTCATGGTAGTAATTGTTTCTCTTAGTAGTAACAGGGACTCTGTTATTGAAGTGTTGAATAGCAGCTTGAATCCTGTTGGCTTTTAAAATGTGTAAAGTAACAGTGCTCCCTGGAAATGCTGCATGGAGTCACTTCACTTTGGAGCATTACAACTAGTATGTGCATTTTCCACATGTGCACATCTCTATGCGCACATCATATGGGGAAAAGAAGGACTTGTGTGAATGAACATGAGTCCAAGAAGGATGACACAAATTCAGCAAGGTTGTCAAGCACCAGTCTTTTTAAGTATGTGTGTTTTAATCCAGAAGTTGAACCTCAAAGACACTTAATTTTACAAAATTTAGAAAATTAAAGAATGAATCAAATAAAACCAAATGGAATACAGAAGGAACCAAAAAAAATTAAAGAAGGGTAAAGCTGTATATTTCTCCCTTCAAATTGTACATATCCACCAGTTAGACTCATCGTCTCTCACTGGGAATAGAAGTCAGTTACTGCACCTGCTCGGAGAGCAAACCAAGTGACTGCTTCATTAGGAGCTTAGCTGGAGAGCCACTGTATTCATTTCTATCCCCTAGATACTTTTAATTTTTAACAGAATTGACTTTTGCTTTAAAACCTTCAGCTGTCTTCTCTAAGACAAATTATAATTCAATTAATAATTTACACTTAATACTTTAAAAAAAAAGAAAGAAAGAAAGGATAAGGTCAGTGGGAGCACAAACCTGTATATATATACTTTTCTAATCCTCTGTCAATAAAATCCAGTTATATGAGAACTTGAAGAAAATCAAGAAATGTAGCCAGTTAGTTATAAAATTACATACAGAATTCATGACCTCATCCAAATATAGACTACTAATCTATTGGGAAATCATAGTCCAGAGTGCTTTCTTCATTAGAAGGTATAGTATGTCTAAACACTTGTAGAGAAAACTGTACAACTCAAAGTACTTTGACTTCCTTATCAGTGATTTTATCTCAGACATAATCTACCACAGTAGTGATTTCATGGTTTATTAGCCAGTAGGCACTGATCCATTTATGTTTGAAAAATCCCCCTCCCCGTTTAAAGGCAGCAAACCCAGAAACTTGGGTTCTTCATTTACTATGGATGCTAAAGTCACATCTGGGCAAAGATGTCAGCTAATCAGGATTACATCTGAAATCAAAAACCACTTGTTGGTTCCTAAATTCTTAAGGTTAAAGTTACCCAGAAACGCTCAAGACCAAATTAGAGAAAAATGATTAATTCCTTTGAATAAATATTTCTGTCTTATAAGTGGAATTTAAATAATTGGGCATATGTAACATTCTTTTTGCTACTATGATTTTCAAAGCTTCCTTAGGGTAAGTGTGGAAAAGAATTAGAGGACAAGATTGGAATAAACATGTATTTCACATGCATTTTCATATATTCACACATATGTGTATGCATATCTTCTTTTTAATCCCATACTCCATTCACACAAAGAATTTGTTGAATATATTGTTTATGCTCAAATTTCAAGGTCAAGATCAGTTAAATTTTCAACCTTGATATTTTTCCTCCATAATGAGGTGTATAGTAGCTTGAATCCTGTTGGGTGTTAGAATGTGTAAAGTAACAGTGCTCCCTGGAAATGCTGCACATAGTCACTTCACTTTGGAGCATTACAACTAGTATGCGCATTTTCCACATGCACACATCTCTATGAGCATCAAATAAGGTGCCCTTGCTGGGGAAAAGAATGACTTCTTTGAATGAATGTGAACCCGAGGAGGATGACACAAATTCAGGGAGGTTGTCAAGCACACTGTATAGTATGGTAATTAGATATTTACTATAGCAATGAGTTCTGGAGACGATTTTAATAACATAACGATTACATTCATCATGGGGAGTTGGTACAGGTACATAACATAACTTCATTCTTTTAACGCTCCCTGTCTCCTCCTTCTTCCCTTCCTCCATCTCTTGGAAATGACTTTAAACTTTCTTTTTTTTTTTTTGCGGCACCGGGGATTGAACTCACGACCTTGAGCTTGCCAGGCAGGCGCTTAGACCGCTGAGCTAGATCCCCAGCCCCAACTTTAAACTTTCATTTCACTATTAGTAAACCATACTTTCTGATTTTCTTTACTTAGGTCATTTCAAGCTCCACAAGAATCTTCCTTTAGTAGCTGAGATGACACATCTGGTTGTTCATGACAGTGGAAATTAATATTTCTCAGCAAAATAGTGTTCTAATTAGAATTACAGTCTTACAAGCAGTGTCACACATATGATGACACTAGGGTGATCTGATTACCTCCAGTCTCCTCACATCTCACTATAACATCGCCTCTGTGTCCTGAATGCTGGAGAGATGGAGTGTTCTGAGCTTGGGAACTTCCAGACTCCTCCTTTGTTCAGCCACCAACAGGAGCTCAGAGAGGAAGCTGCTCTGAGAAGTCCATACCCAACATGGTGCATGGAAAGCCAGGAGCTACTACGGCTACATTTATCAGTCCTTTACTTTCTGAGACTTTTAAGAGTTCCTGGTGGTTCCTTTGTGTAGAGCGTCTCTCTTCCAATAGCGGTAAGCCTGGTAGGCTTCTTGGTTCATACTTGACCATTTCCTGCTCACCATTGCTTATTACATCACTCATTTTTCCCATTCTCAATCTTTCTCTAATTTTATTCCTAACATTTCCAGTCTTATTTTGCAATAAAGTACGTGACAGATGGTATTCTATTTTCTCCTTGCCTTTTTATCCACGGTTGACAAACTAAACTTTATTCTATAGTTGACTTCCCTTGGAAAGAAGACTGAGACGAATAGCAAGACCTTTCAAAGAAAGTGCAAAATGGTGGTGGCGAGATTAGATTATGAAGAGTGTTTGTAAAAAATACAACAGCTACCTGACTTCATATTTTTAACATATTTTAAACTGGAATCATCAACAGCTCTATCTTTCCTGAGTTATCACAGGCTGGTTTTTTAGTGAATAACATTTTGTATTTGTTCAGTGTATTTTAGATAATGATAGGGAAACTTTGTACAGTATTTTATGCCTGCTGAAACAGATTATGGACTCTAATATCTGGTAGTCAGCTAACTTACATGTTTCCTCCTTGGTTAAGGGCTTCAGAAATGCCCTTTAAAATGTAAATTTTTTTTCTATTTTATAGGCATAAGTGCAGTGGGAACCAGTGCAGGAAAGGCCCTTGATGAGTGGGCAAATAAGAACAGAAGAAACAGACAACAGCAGATTGAGCCAGGAGTTCACTTTAGAAAAGCAATTAATAGAAAATAGCCATGTAGCACATTCACATTTAAATAGTGAAATTAATAGAAACTAAATAATTGGGTGCTTTGGGTTTGGACTACATAGCTGAAGTTTTCTTGTTTTGTTTTGTTTTGTTTGAGGATCAAACTCAGGACCTTATACTTGCCAGGCAAGTGCTGGTGTTGCTGAGCTAAATCCCCAGACTGAGAAATTTTTTAAAAAGTGAAGGGCTCATGTGTTATTTGGATGGTATCATTAAAATTAATCAAAGTAAGGACCGGAGGGTGAAACAATGGATGTCACTTGTGGGTTCATTGCAAAAACTGAAGAAAACAACGTTTGACAAGACTTTTGGTTGATAAAACCTGGTTTTCACTCATGTGAGGTTATTAATACTGTTTATATATCTGACTAATATGACTTTTTACATATTTTATTGGAGATACCCCTATGTGGGGTTTTTGCAGCAGATGATACACGACATGACCTTTGTAAATTCTGAAAAGTCCTAAATTTGGAAGCAAATGTAGTTCTCATCACTTCAGACTAGGAAGTACAGATTGCATTAATAGGGAAGAAATCTGCAAGAGCTATTGTGAGTGAGCTAACACCAACTGTTAATTGGAAGAGCCATTGTCAAAAGCTATTAATAGAAGAAGGAAAAATACCAGTGTATTATGCAGAGTTATGCACCAGAAAATCTAGAGAAAGTCCAAGAAGTTTCCTCTTGAAACAGAGCAGGTTGGACTTGCTCGTCATCATACCTTCTTCAAACCTCTTTGAACAGTAACCAACAGCGTGAGCATGTGTCGCATGTGTTCAAGTGTTTGTTTCAACAAAATTGCAATTTAAACAATGAATCAGACACTGTACCTAGTCGTGTAAAAATTAAAACCTTCAAGAGCTCTAATGGAAAACAGACATACAGGCAATAACGCAAAATGCATATAAAACAACGAGTGCTGGTCTATCATTATGATCAGAGAAGAGAGTCAAAAATATTTTCCAGCTAAGAGAAAAAGGCATCTATGTGTGTAGACATAATGGCACTCATGTAGGACGGAGGAACTCACGGGAGCCTTCACAGAGGTGCTGGACCTCATTCCAAGAAAGGGAAGAGGAAAAGGAAGAGGGAAAAGGAAAAGGAAAGGGAAGCGAAGACGCAGGATGTTAGCACTTTTCCATGCCTCCTTGTAGCTAGAGAAAATCAGCCTGTAGCTCCTGGCAAACAGGAAGCTGTTTAGATGGTTGGTTTTCTCCCCCATAGGGGTGAGGCTGGAGGGAAGAAAAAGTATATTTCACATAGGGAACTTGTGCCTTAATTTTACTTTTAACACGGAAGACTGTGAGAAAATGCAACGTGAGAACATAATGCTAAATGAAATAAGTCAGTCATAGAAAGTGAAATATTGTGTGCTTTCTCTTATATGAGAAACCCAAAGTATAACTGAATAAATTAAAGGAGAAATGGTAGGAAACAAGGAGGCAGATTTTTGGAGAAGGGAAAAGGGAAAGGGAGAGGTAAAAGGATTGAAAATGATGCGAATAATTATACAAACATCCGTCACTGTAAAATATAAAGAAAATATACACAAGCAGGCAATATTTTCAAGAAATTCAGTATTAAGTTAACTTTTTCTAGATTGCAGAAAAAAATGTATGGAATAAGTCAAACATGACTCATCTAACCAGAATCTGAAAGTAGGCGAGCTAACAAAATCTCACAGGTGGTCTTCAAGGAGCGTCCTAAACCCCAAACTCAGTACTCTAATCCAGGCTAAATATGTTAAGGGCATGAAAAAATATGATGAGGTCATTGTTTGCTTCCATATCCGTATTGGCAGCTGTAGCAGCTGTAACATCTCTTTAAACACTCAAATTTTAGATTAAATTCTAAAGTTCAGCCTTTTGAGTTTTAGAACTAGAGAGACATTTCTTGAAATATCTGGCTTTGGATACCGTGGAAATGATAGCGTAGGAGCTGTATGCAAAATGATTACAGTGAGGAGTCAGTATATATATTGTAAGTATAATATATGAAGAGTTAATGGGAAAAAATATGGAGAGTAGGGAAAATTCTCCTAAGAGTTCAACAATCAGTGCTTCAAGCTGGTGCAGAGTTAAGAGTACACATGGGAGAGGCACTGAGGACTCTGACAGGTGGAAGGGGAAGTAAGTTGACAGATGAGCTTTATGTTTCTTGAAAACTTTGTCTTTATCTTAGTTCACAGAGACGGATGGGAAAGGAACAGATGTCAGAAACAACAGTGCTTCTCAGGGAAGATTAAATGGTAGAGGAAATGGGGATCACATTACTAAATAAGATGGGAAAGGAAAGCAGTGTGTCTAAGTGGAACTGGACAGAATGACCAAGTGGGATTTAGATCTCAAGTTTGAGGAGCTATTGTATGAATGCAATAAATATTAAGCTATCACGATGTGGCAAGTTAGCAGTCCATTAGCTGATAAAAATGATGAGTGCCTCCTTTATTTGTTAATAATTTAGTGCCATCAAAGATAAGAAAATTAAATTTTTCGTTTTTAGATTTATTTATTTTTCCATTTTAGAATTGAAAGGAGATTAAAAATATTGTAATTGATTGGCAAAGGCTAAGACGTAGGCAGATTTTGCATTAGGAAAGAGTTGATTGGATTACATCATGTCACTTTTCATTCATTTTTTTCCTTTATCACTTCCTCTCTCTTCCCTTATTTCTATTTTTCCTCCTCAGAGGGACATAAGAGGTATTTAAAGTATTTTTAAAAAAGAATTTTTAAATATGGGAGTTTGCAACATTATTTTTGAATAACTGTGTGTTCACTAAGTAAACATTTCCATAAGAAAAGTATTAAGTTACATGCTTTTCTATATA
>RJWT010048168.1:0-11188 GCA_004365215.1 Cuniculus paca | reverse complement strand
GAAAGTTCTCAGAAATTGTTTCTGTAAATAGGGTCCTGATGTCATTTTTCTTGACCCCTGCTTTTTCACTGACATTTTTAATTCTTAAGTTATGTTTCTTTGAGTTGTCTAGCAGTCATTGAATTGTTACTTCCTGAGACCTTGTTATTTTTAAGAGATCTTTCCTTTCTTGATCACAAGCTGCAAACCTGTCTTCAAGATTTGAAAGTCTATCTTCAGTTTCTTTCAAGTAGTTTTGCCAGCTTTCAATGGAGTTTTTAATTTCCTGGATATCTCTTTGGATCTGTTTCATGTATTCTAAATCTCTCTTATATTGTTCCTTCATGGTTTCCCTCATTTTCTTATGCTCCTCTATTTTTTTTATCTGTGTCTTCTTTAGAGATGCTTAGTAATTGTTTTATTATGTTTTTCATTTTTTCTTTTACCTGGGATAGAATTTCTGTTCTAATTTCTCTTATAGCTGCATGAAATTATTTTTTAACTTCATTTGACATCACTTCAGACATTTCAGGTGTATGACTCTCGATCTCCTCTGTGTTTATCTCCCCTGGACTTGTGCTGCTTTGGTTGGACACCAGAGATTGCCCTCTCCCTCTTTGTCTTGGCATATTCCTGATTTCTTCCACACACCTGGGTAGTGTTGTCCCAGGCACCCCAGCACTGACCACAACTTCTCCAAAGTGAGGCTTTTGGCTTTTCTGGCCAGTTCTAGCTATGGGCATCTGACAGTGGGCACCTGTCCCTGTGCACTGAGCTGAGTACCAGCCCACCTTGGCCCTCAGAGTTTGCACAGGAGCGGAACTTGGTCCAAACAACTTGTGCGTGTCTGCCCAAAACCTGGAGCTGCCAGAAGGCAGGTTGGTTTTTCTAGCCAGTGCTGGCTATGGGTGTCTGATAGTGGGCTCCCATGCCTCTGAACTTAGCTGGGTACCATGGTTTGCACGGGAGCAGAAGTGGCCAGAGCCTGTGGATCTAAGCTTTTTAGGAACCTAGCCAATGTTGTCTGGAATGCACAGGGGAGTGGAACTCGGTCCAAGCAACTTTGATGAGTCTGCCTGCAACCTGGAGCTGCCGGAAGAAGCTGGCAGCACTCCTGGCCCTGGGCTTATCCTGTGGGACTCCAAAATGGTTCCCAGTCAATTGCTCTCTCCCATGGGGGGATGGAGTTCCCTGCACTCACCACCAGGCAGCACAGATCTCTGTGTCTGCCACTCTCTTCCACCGCTGCACCTCTCATCTCAGACCCCTGGAGTTGACTGTGACAGCAACTGGGACTGAGACCACAACTGCACTTCCCCAGGCTCAACAGCTCTTCAGGTAAGGTGAGTCCAGCTCCAGGCTAAGGTGCCACCAGTCACCGCCTTCTTCTTTGTTTAAATTCTTCTTTTTATTCTCTCTGTGGGCTTCAATTTATATTTTAGATTCTCCCTGGGTCCAGGGGACCCACTTCCTTCCTTCTTGTCCTCTCCATGGTGTTGTAGTCCAGCAACGAACTGTTTCTCACAGAGAGACTGTTCACTCTGCTGCTTACTGTTCCACCATCTTTCTGGAAGTCCAATATTGGCTTTTTATAAATATGTATTCCACAGTTATTATAGCATGTATAGTCTACCTACCTGTGCTGACTATTATCCTAGGAAATATTTATTAAGCACTTAATATTCACCATTTCACCTTCAAACCATCTTATGAGGTGCACTGGAATTGCTATCATCTCCTGTTTGCAGGTGGGATGAGTGAGCCTGGGCCATGGGTGCTGTAAACATCACCAGTCTCTCAGGGGCCATCAGACCCAGGCCCACTTTCCTGCTACTGTGGGCCACTGCTCTTCTGCTGTTTTCTGTGATGGTGAGAAGGAATTAGGTCATACATATCCATCTTAGAGGTCATTGTATCCTTTTATTCATTACAGATACTCTGGAGAAGTATGCTGCTGCTGCTTCTTCTTCTTCTTCTTCTTCTTCTTCTTCTTCTTCTTCTTCTTCTTCTTCTTCTTCTTTTCTTCTTCTTCTTCTTCTTCTTCTTCTTCTTCTTCTTCTTCTTCTTCTTCTTCTTCTTCTTCTTCTTCTTCTTCTTCTCCTTCTCCTTCTCCTTCTCCTTCTCCTTCTCCTTCTCCTTCTCCTTCTTCTTCTTCTCATCTTTTTGAGACAGGGTCTCACTATGCAGTTCAGGCTGACCTTGAGCTCAATTATTAGCCCAGGCTGGTCTCAAACTCACAGTGATCCTTCTGCTTCAGCTTCCCAAGTACTGGGATTGAAGGCATGTGGCCATCATGCCCAGCTCTATTGCATGTACTGTTTTAAGTGTATTTACACAAGTTTTCCTGGGGAGACATACTAACATTAGCTAACTGTGGATGTTCACAAGATTTAAATGGGCTGAGCTTTGATTCTTCTAAAACTGATTCTAAAATTTTAGTAAGCCAAGAGGAAGCGTGCTCAAAATGTTTCCTGGGAAGTCTTATTTTACATTTCCTGAGCTGCTTGCAGTCGTCTCTCTGGGAGATTCTTCATGTCCTGTGCACAGAGCTGGAGTTGTATCCTCAGGGACCACAACTGGTGCTGAAGGCCCTGCTCCCCATCCCTTGGGGAAGCACTGCAGTCTCAACTCCCCACTCATTCAGCAATGTCAGGAAACAGTCTGAGCCTTCAGTAACTTTTCCTTTGAGTTCGTAGGAGTGGCAATCACATCTTCTTTCCTAGGAGCTACAAAGCATTATATATCTCCCTTATGTTTTCATAAAGTTGCACAAGAGAAGGAAAACACCCTTAAAAGGGGATTTTATTCTAGTGTTCACAATTTTTCTATGTAAATATGGAGATATTCTTTCAAAACAGATTAGTCCCTTCTGCTCAATAAGACTATTGATAGGGTCATTATTTACAACCATATTGAGTCATTACAAGATCCATATTTTTACAGTGAGTATCTTGGAAATTGGTATGTGTAGCGTACTGTACATTGCAAAGAATGGTTGCAGTAGTTTCTTTCACTTGATAAAGGATTGTTCTTATAAAGGATTGTTTCTTTCCCATTGGACCTGGTGGCATGTTTTAACAGCCTTAAGCAACAGAGTAGATCCGATGTGAAGCTGTGTGACTGTTTATCTAGATCATAAAATGTTATGTGATTAATATTTGTTCTCTTAGGAACCTGGGAAGATTCCATGGGAAGCCCATACAGTGAGGTGCAGACCTGTAATTAATTTTTAAAATTTGGGTTTGCAATTGTCTTTAGACATCATTGAGTAATCATGTTTTCTTCAATGATTAAATTCCTATCTTTTGTTAACAAAACACTTCTATTGTTGCAAGCATTTATAGCTAAAGATTTATTTTTCATTCCACTGTGTCTAGCAAGACAACAGATGCTTTAAATTCAGGAAATCTGTCAGCCCTTGCAATAATCCTTCGATGATTCACAGAACTATGTAAACTTCTCAAATTTCAAATTGTTCAAATTATCAGACTGACTTCAGTTTTATAAATTTCCAATTTTATCAAAAGAATATATGCAGTTTTTTTTCTAGCTGCATTAAATACAACAAAGTTATAAAGTCTCAGTTGTTTATTTTTTAAAAGGTTGATAAATTCAGTTTACTTTGAAAACTTGAGAAAAGTAAAGAAATCTCATTTTGTACTGTGCTAGACTCATAAATAGAGTTTCCTATAAGAAATGTGCAGGGTTTTAAGTCAATCAGTTAATTGTCTGATGAAGTACTAAAACAATCCTCTTTATATGATAGGAAATGTCTTTGCCCCTTTGAGTAAGCAGACTGGACAGAATCACAACTTTATGATAAGATAAAGAATTTGGATATACCTTCAGATTTTACTTCTTCTGCTTTCCAGGTAAAGGCAGTCTATACTTGTTTTCAGACTGTCTTGAATATGTCTTTTTATATTTTTATTGAATAAATGTAGACATATTTAAATTGTGATCTAAATAAAGTTTAGGACTTGCAATGTGATCAATTTGAATTTTCTATGAAGCTGATAAAACTTAAGTTTTAGGGTTCCTCATCTATCAGGGCTCCTTCTAAGACTCGATAAGGAACAAAGAAAATGGATTTAAAAGCTCCATGAATAAGCAGTGCCTCTTTCTTTATTTATTTTCTACCTGCCACTGATCCAGGCAACAGAAAAATGCAATGCTTTCTGCTCCCCAAAATGAATATCAATAGTTTTAGAGGTCTGGGATTTATGCTACAAAGGAATTTGTTGACTTATCTACAAATGGAAATTTCTAAATAATCTGATTCTTAGATGTATAAATAAAACAAAACAGTGAAATTGTACTGGGGGATTGTATTAAAGCTAGAGGAATTTAATGGACCTGTTAAAATGGGTTTGGCTATAAGGCTTTGAATCCTTGCTTTTCCACTGTCTCCTTGGTGAACATACCTCCCTGCAATATGATGTTCTTTCTCAGTGTTACTAATGATCCATTTACCTAGTATTAGTACTTGACTAAGGTCAGTGATATCCTCCTTGCAACTTCTGAGATGTCAAGGAAATTCTGATGCTTGACTACTAGGACAAGAAGAATCACAAAGGCCCAGATCCATCTGGCTATTTCTCTTAGTATAATACATTCCACCTATTTCCAGACCAGCATGCCAAGAGATATCTTCTGACTGTGACAATGACCTGCAACTCATTTGGCAGGCAACTAAGTAAAGAAATGGTTTTCATTAATATCTGGTATGTTTCAAGCATAATGTGTCTATCATTTTGTTGTAAAATAGTTAAGCAATATAGAATTCCAATAAACTTACAGCAGCAGTTTTCATTTTCCTAACTGTCAAGGGACTCTTCCAGAGTTGAAGTGCCATAAAGGGAAGTAGAATAAAAGTATTCCCATGAAAATCCTGGGCTTTAATAGAATGAGTAGTTTCTCTGGATTTTTTACCTTAAAAATTAATAAATTTAATCTGTTATTTCTAATGCAGGTCACTCTTCTTTATTCTGATGAGCATTGGAATGGAACACAAGTAAGGGCAAAGATCATTGCTTTCTACTTTATCATTTAGTGATTTTTTTTTTTTCTCTTGAAGCATTCCAAGAAAGAATAGAAGGAATGGAACTCAGGTAAGGATAAACATCTTTGCTTTTCTCTTATAATTATGTGATTTGTACTTCTCCTAAAGCATTTGTTATAGTTTGTATATAGGTGGCCCCCCACAAGCCTCATGTTGTCATGGAAGCAGCTGAATCTAGCATTTCTGATTGATTCATTGCCTAGTGCTGGGATTAGTGCTGGTATTAGCACTGGGATTATCAGTGTGAGTGCTCACCCATCCAGGGGTGGAGTCTGCATACTATATAAGGGAGGGAAGAAGGCATGTTTTTGGGTCTCTTTTGCCACTCTTCTACCCTGCTTTACTCCTGCCTCTTGTGAGCTGCCATGAACAGCTGCCCCCTCAGCCACATCACCCTGGTTTGGAGCCAGTCGGATATGAACTGAATCCTCCAAACTGTAAGAAATAAACCTTTCCTTCCCTAATTTTGGATGTTGGGTATTTTGTCTCAGCAACAAAAGAAAAGTAACCAAGATAGCATTCCAGGAAGGAACAAACAAGAGGAATTCTGGGGCACTGCTTCTGTTTTGTACTTTCTTTGTCCAGACGCATTTGCTTTGCTGAATGTACTTTTCTGAGAGAATAGAGAGTATGGTACAAGAATATGAAGATATGTCAATTTCAGGTGGTGTTCTTAGTTATTTATGAGTGTGGGTAAAGACCAAACCTTTTACCACATCCTTCCTGTGGAGTGTCTTTGTGGCCACTTCCATTGGTGGCATTTTGGTTATTGTATGTTGCAGGCTCCTTTGTATCAAGGCTGCAGAAGTCTCCAAATGCCTGTATGACTGAGTGCTATGAACTGAATTCCACAGAACAAAGGCTGCTGATGTTCTGGAGTAGTGTTCTGGGGCTCTTTTCTTGAAGCAATCTTTCACTCTTAGAGTTTTGAGCCTGTAAAGGGTGGGGCCTTGTTGATCCTGATATGCCCTTGAGCCATTTTTCTATTGTCTTGATTCAAAGTGTTTGGTTACTTTGTAATGCTACCCTTTTCAACCATAAATATGCCAATGAAAACTTCAAGGTCATCTGACTCTGGAGTATAGCCACTTCTAAATTGAGAATCAAGAGAAAATAGTACAGATTTTAAAAGCTTTTTGCTTCCCCAGACAGGAAGAACTTACAAAATTTTAGTCAAGGAGAACTTGGTTGATAAAAAGATTAACCTTAAAAAGAAGAAAAGTACTTTATATCAAGATAATATGGTGATGCCTTGAGGGCCTGTGAGGAATCCACAAGACCTCCCCATTTGCAGACTCTCTAGAGTTCAAAAGGGTAAAACTTTGCTTTGAGAAGAAAGCCCCAGTGCAACCTGATCCAGAGGGGCCACTTATGTAAGTAGTTTACTAGGATTTGTTTCACAGTGATCAGCCTTTCACATATTCATGTGCAACTGCAACCATGAGAAAAGGAGTCCTGACCATTGCTCAAGCTGGTGGCATTATCCATCCATATGGTGCTTGCTTTTAGGCATGTACAGTACAAGAGTTGTGGGGTCGTAGAGGTTTCCATCTGGATTTCAGAAGGTCTGGTGGGGCAGGAACTGTGTCTCAGAGAGGGCAGTGCAAGAAACTGTGAGTGAAGCCAAGAGTGCAGTGAAGACACTGAAAGTTGAAGGGGCCAGAAATGTGAAACATCCGAGGGAAGCCACAAGAAGTGAGCAAAGCTGGCCTTAGAGAGGTCATGAGGGCTACAACCATTGGCAGTGACAGAGGGGTGGGGCTGCCTAAGTGATTTGTAGTTTGCATGTCTCTACAACTTGCCTCACATGCTGGAGAAGGAGCTACAGTATTTAATTTTTTCCCATGCTGGATTTCTGTCTTGCTTTTGTCCCATTGGCTTCTATCTCTGTATTCTTTTTTGGAATGGGGGTACTTACCCTGTGCCATTGTACATTGGCAGTGTTCAACTTTCTTTTTAGTTTTTATAGAGCTAACAGCTGAGAGTCTCAGAGGAGTCTTTGGACTGGAACTTTTCAGCAGTGATGAAACTGTTGAGACTTGGACAACTCTCAGAGGTGGATTGAATACTTTATGTATTTTGCAAAAAGAGATGTCCATGAGTCTTTTGGGGGCCAGAGGTGGCATGTTATAGTGTACATATAAAATGGCCCCCAAAACCTTTTGTGTTTGGAAGATGATTGGGTTATGGGGATGATACAACTGCAGTGTTATTGTGAAGTAGGGTCTGATTGGAGGAGCTGTGTCACTAGGGGCATGGCCTGGAAGGGTATATCTCCTTCCCTGGATGGTAGCTTTGCTCTGCTTTGTGGTTGTCATGATGTGAGCAACTTTTCCTCTGCTATACCCATATGCCATGCCTTTCTGCCTTGAAACCAGACAACCATGAAGTGTAATTATGAGCCATAATAAAGCTCTCTTCCTTTAAGTTTGCGGTGTTGGGTATTGGGGTTCAGTAACAAGGGAGGTGACTAAGATAGAGTCTAAAGTAATATAATTAAGCTCTCAAAGTGAAAGATAAAGAGAAGATTCCCAAGGGAGAAAGAGAAAAGAAAACAAAAATCTTGTGAGTCTTTCTCAGTTCTTTGACAGAAGCCTTCTCCAGAGAAACCTTTTGGGTCAGATAAGAGTGGTATGGATATTTTACGGTAGTGGAAGGGAAAGACTTGCCAACCAAAATTCTTGCACATAATAAAGCTGTCCTTTAGAAGTGAAGGGGAGATAAGATATTTATCAACAGACAAAGCCTGAGACAATATACCCCCTCCAGATATGTCCTATAGGAAATACCCAAGGGAGTTGCTCAAATAAAGTGACCTTAATGACTATGAAGAAAACATCAGAAGGTGTAAAAACATCACTGATAAGGGTAACTATAGAAACAAAGTTAGTGCGCTCTAATGTTTTAAACATGGTATGTAAAATATTCATGTCTTTAGTATGAGACTGAAATACAAAACAACTAAAAATAAAACTACATGAAGATGTTAAAATAGGAAATATGGAAAGACATAAAATAGGACATTGGATACGTATTATGTGGGGAAAAATGGAGAACAGGTGTAGAATTTTTTATTAGTATATTTTATCTTTTTTTGTGTATCTTATCTTTGTGACCATGCTTTGTTGTTAACTTTTCAAAATAACTTGATCAAAAGATAGCTTTATGAGCCTTGTGATAACCACAGAGCAAAAGGCTATACTAGACAAACCCAAAACAATAAGCAAGAAATCAAAACACAATACTAGAGTAGATCACATAATGATAAAGGAAGATTGTAAGAGAGGGAAAATAAAGACAACATAATAAAAATTAAAAAGTTATAAAATGGCTTTAGTAAGGCTTTATTTATTGCTAATTACCTTGAATGTAAATGGATTAAATTCTCCAAAAAAAAAAAAAGACATGGATTGACTGAATGAATAATCAAAGCAATACCCAAACCATTTTTGCTTAGAAGAAACTCACTTCACTTTGAAGGACACACACAGACTACAAGTGAAGACATGGAAGAAATGCCTATCAATTTTAACATTCTCAAGTTCATCTTTTAACTGATCTAATGGTGGAACTGTAATCTGTAAGAGATCCCAGATTATGGGTTCTAGAAACCACAAGCAAGCAGGTGTAGGAATCATGGTGAAAGTCTTGTGCTTACTGGTCATGTAAAGTATCTGCCTTCTCAATACCTCACAGTGAGGATTAAGTTTCAACAAATGAAACCTAGGTCACTCAATTCATATCTAAACCTAGCTGAAACTCTCACTAGGAAGTCAGTCTCAGTTATGAGTTCCAGAATTGTGTGGCTTTCCCAACTTATTTAAGTATGTAGTTTAAAAATCTGGAGATACAGGGAATGCTAATTACTGGAAGAATTCTTCTTGTTGGATCAACTTGCTTGTAACTGGACACCTGTTCTCTGGTGCCCACTCACAGGGGCTCTGAGTGGTCTGCTTAGAGTTTCTTCTTCTCCTTATACAGCAACATACTTGCTTCCTTATCCAGTGGAATGTGCGTCTAAAGTTCACACAGTGTGTGATTTCTGTGCTGGAAGAAGTGTCCTTCTCCTCTGGATGCACTGATGAGGTCCAGCAGGTCTCTGTAGAGCTTGCCTTTTTGTTGCCCATTGCCTGGTTCACCACCTGCCATAAAAAAGGGAGATGAGTTACATACATGTTCCACTGACAGCCATGGAGTCAATATTTATTCTTTTATGCAACTCAAGTCCTTGTATCAGAAATAGCCCAACTTCAAGTGACTATACTCAGTTCGTATTTAATAGTTAAAAAGACACACTCATATACACACACTTTTTTGCATAACTATTAATCTTTCTCTTTTTTTCCTATCCCCGCCCCCTCCCCCAATCGTCTCAATATTTTCTCTACAATTCTTCCCTGAGTTCTTTTCTTACTTTCTTTCTCTTCCCCTTCTGGTCATGTCAGACACCCGGTGTCTGGCCACATTTAGGGTATTAAGGCTCTGTGCTGTGCAGCTTGGTACCCTGGCTATGCATTTCCCTTACTCTCCTGGAGGGCATCTCTGTGCTCACCTTCTTAAGATTCTGTCCCTTGAGCATTGGAGTAATCTCTGGGAACTGGTCAACATCTTTATTCTCCAACGGTTTGCACTTGGGCAAGTCTTGACAGGTACTATGTTCTCTATGACTAATCTGAGCCACATGCAGAGGGGAGTGGCTGCCTGGCTGGAAATCACGTCCATCTGATGGTTCTGGGAACACAGAGTCATCAACTTTGTCTTCCTGTATTTGTTCATCCTTTTCGTTTTCATTGTCTTCTCTCTTACTTTCATTCCCATCTGTTTGATTTTCATTGTCATCTGTTTGATTTTCTTCATCATTTAGATTTTGTAGATAGTTGTGAAGGTTATTCAGCAGACTTTGTACTATGTAGTCTTCATTTGGCAACATACCGTCATGCTCATCCCAGGGCAGGGCATTGCTTTGCATAAAAACTGGCTCGGGGTTGTCTTGAATTTGACCTTGTCTGTTTATGAGTGAACTTTCACTTTCCATGCCCCCTCTATGCTCATTAGTCAGTAGCAACTGGACTGAAAAGTCCACATTGAAAGTTATCTCTTCCTGGAAGGTTGTATCCTCACAGGAAATGGTGTCCTCACAAGGGACGTAGCCATCAGGGAGGGTAGGGTTCAAGCTATCTTCAGAAAATGAGTCCTCTGTGTCATAGTAGTTGCCACTGGAGAATGAAAACTCCATAGTAAAGAAGGGCTAAAGTCTAGTCTCTGTCAACTCAGGAAGCTTCAAAAGAAAAAAAAATTAATAGATGATATCAGCAAGAAGAGAGTCATGCATAGCATGTATGCTACCTATCCGTTTTTCTATGTAGAATTATCCCATTCAGACAAAGTTCATCCTGTGTTTGCACTCACTAAGGAGGGGTGTAAGAGGCAGTTCTCTCTTTAAAATTCCTCTCCTTGTACAATAATGCTTTGTACTAAACATCTCTATTGGATTTCTTTTCTCATTTATCTTATTATGGTTGAGCCAACTTTGGTATAAAAGTTGAAAAGCACAGGAAAGTAGGAAGGTAAAAACAGATATGGCTATGATCTCACCATCCAGAGGTAAGGATGAAACTCAATGCAAGAGTTTGGTGAGAGGAACATGGTGGCATAAACTCAGTTCTCAAGAGGCTGCGGAAAGAGGATCTCAATTTTGAGAACTGCCTGAGCTATACAGCGAGCTTGAGCCCAGTCGACTACACAGGGAAACTTGTGCCAAAAAAGAAACACAAAAGCATTACTTTGCTGGATTTTCTCCTAGCTTTTTTCTTAATATCCTATATATTGTAGGTATATATACAAGTATACACTCATGTTCACAAACATGTGAATGTTACATCAACACAAGCTGAGATTAGTAAATTTTATGACTCAGTCTATAATGAATATATATATATATATATATATATATATATATATATATATATGGCTATTCACTAATTCTTAACTACATTTTTAAATTAATGAGTCTATGGTGATTCCCTAGTGATTATGTAAGATGATGGTGATCGATAGATTATTACAATAATTTGACTGGTCATATTCATAGTAATTAGATATGAATCTGTGGGAAACTGCCTTGTCCATGAACTTCTGCGTCTTTCT
>RJWT010048167.1:0-11189 GCA_004365215.1 Cuniculus paca | reverse complement strand
AAAACATGAAAACTCAAAATACCTATGTACTTGCACATGCATGAAAACATATTTTTAAAGAATTCTTAACAGGAAAGGCATTGGAAATATATATTCTGTTGGCTGAGAATACTGGTAAAATACACCATGGCGCACAAATAATTATAAAATATATGAACTGGGTAAATCTGTATGTGCTACATTTAAGGGTTTCCAGCAACTATTTATTATGAAAATAATATGCAAAAGTTATAGAAGAAGACCTACCCATTTGGTACTAATGGAACTCCTTGGAAAGTGTCTCGAATGGAATGAGGAGTGGCCAAGACTGCTGTGAAAATCCTAACATCAAGAACTTTTATAGACCTTCCCCTGTGGACAGACCAGGATATAACGATAATAAAACTTAGCTGAAACACTCTCAGGGGTCTTGGTCTTACAAGGGTTTTACAAAATGAGCATATGCTCTTGTATGTCCTCTTTCAGGAGCTAGATTTCGTGTTAAATCTAATGTGATATAGTTTTCGAGTAACAATACTAGAGTAATATTTTACATTAATAGTAACATAAACATTATTTCCTTCTGCAAGTATAAATTCCTTGCTACACAGAACCGAGTGGTGTACTGCACCCTACAGAGACATGGATAGAAATGAAAACACTTCCCTAGCAATTAGAGAATTTAAACACGGCAGAATGAGATGGAGGTGGGGTACACTAATACCCATGGTGGTTACACTTACAGAATACGGCAATGTTAAACATCCCTGAGTTAACCCTTTTAGTCACCACAGTGGAGAAAGAAACTAAGTCAGTAATTTCTTCAATGGCCAAATTATGATAGAACTAGGGTTTTTAAACTCAAATTATGGCAGCATAGCCTGTCTTCTTAATTGCA
Source organism: Cuniculus paca (assembly GCA_004365215.1). Taxonomy (NCBI): domain Eukaryota; kingdom Metazoa; phylum Chordata; class Mammalia; order Rodentia; family Cuniculidae; genus Cuniculus; species Cuniculus paca. The sequence goes on along the minus strand of RJWT010048167.1, from coordinate 10,312 downwards.
ACCGTGTACAGCCTTCTTAACCACAACCTCATTAGTTATCTATATGGTGCAGTATCAAAAATAAAAGCAGACAGAGAATTGGAATGGAGAAGTTATGATGCATGGGTGATTTGAAAGGCGCCTAAGGAATCATCCTAAGCGCAGCAATAAGCTCTAGACATTTTTCTGGATACGTTTTCTTTTCTCCTTTCCATGGAGCCTTACCTTTCCCCCCAGTTTCTCCCTAAGATACTCTTCCCAATCATGAATCAACCAGGAGGAAGAGCTTTAGCTGTTTTTGAGAATTATTGCACCTAAGATTCAGTTTCCTATATGGTAATTTCCAAAGTAATGAATATATTTAACAATTTATTGACAGTGATGAGTACTAACATTCCTCCCACAGATTTCCAAGTTCTCTGCAGCTGAGGACGAAGGTTAGCGTTGAGAAAACTGGCTGATGTGACCTAGCTGACCTATGTAAAAGTGAAGAGAAAATGAAGTAAACCCCTCTCATTTCCACTTTCTCATGTAATTCATGTTCCTTTTCCAGTCGCCTACAAAGTTCATGAAAAATAATTACTTAGAAACCATTTCATTCAGATACTCTGATACTCTCAGTAGGAAGACAGTCAAGTGTACACTCAGCCTGTAGATAGACTGCAAGCTTTTGAAATCAGAATTGACCGCTTGGAGCAGGTTCAGCATGTGGCCTTCTCTCTCTGTGGAGATCTTCATTTGGAAAAAATGGGTACTCAAAATATCATCATGTTTTTATGCGTTTTAAATGAAATATAAATTGCAATGCACTTGACACAATGTCTGACACTTAATAAGAGCTATTATGGTTTACTAAATAATTTTAAGCCTAGGTATTTTAAATCAATCAATTTGAAATCAATTTTAATTTTGAAAAGAAGTATCGTTTTATAAAACTTCAAATTTCATACGAGATTCATGATGAATACGTCCATGAAATTATGAAGCTTTTATGATGTCTTACAAAGATAAATCCAAATCAAACAGGAAAATGGATACAAAAATAGTTCTCAGTAAAATAAAAATTAATTGCAATAAAAATAGATGGAAGAAGTAGGAAAAACCAGCAAATGTCTGTGGACATGCAGCATTCTTATTTAATCTCACGATATTTATCCTTTGGAGTTCATGAAATGAAAAAGTTTAAAATGCTCACTGACCACAGAAAGGATTAGCACATTTTTATCTTTCTTAATCCCAAACATTTAGCTTTCAGATTTTATCAGGCATAATATAAAAATGAGTAATGTTCTAGCTCTTCAGAAGTGAGAAGTTGTTTATAGCTCCATCTCCATGCATGATCTGTGATAAACAGATCCCGCAAAGTAGCTGGAATAGGGCCGGGGCAGGCAATTCAGTATGTACACACATTTTCCTATGCTGCAAAGAAAAATTCCATGAACTCTGCCAAATCCATTGATCACAGCCCCAGAAAATAATATCTCTTCTGAAAAATCTTCCTATAAATACATAACATTTTAAATAACCACTAGGCTTTTAATCTTTTTGAATTATATACAGAACTATTCCATTTTACTTGGGATGCTATGGGGTATGTGTGTGTGTGTGTGTGTGTGTGTGTGTGTGTGTGTAAATAAATTTATTTTAAGCTTGATCCTAAATTAATCTACTATGGTAAAAGACAAAAATCTGGCAAAATTACTATTGTTTTTCAAATGCAAAGGACATAAGCAGTGACACAAAAATGTAATTTGATTTAGGGTCACATTTAGGGCAATTGATTAATAAAGAATGTGGTTGCCTATGTCCACCTTCAATATAACCTCTTTGGTTTCCTGCACATCTGAGAGCATAATAGATTTGTTACTCATCCCTCACATCTTACATTTTTACCTTTAATAAATTTGCAGTTCTCATTTATCCTTGCTAAATACTTCTGTTTTTATCCCTAAAATGGAACCAGTGTTTATCATCCTTCTTTCTCTGCTTCATGGTAGATTTTATGGCTGTTAACTGGGTGACTAACACAAAGGAAATTTTTGAGAAGTCATGCATTTCACTCCAAGATCTATATTGCTCCAATGTACAGTCAACTATTTTTGTCATCAAACAATTTTAAAATGTCCAGTTGGAACATAAATGGATTAGACTGGCTCATTTCAGCCTTGACCAGGACAATTGAAGATGAGTTTGCTAATACAGTACATGAAACTTATCTGTACATGGTAAGCACTTTTAAATCACTTGGAAAACAAGTAGCTGTTGTTAGCAAGCTGTTGACATTGTGTGCGGAGCTATAACTTCTTTTGTAGCATTCTGGCTATAATTCTGAACTAAGTCAAGCCTACGAGGTTTTACAGGTCTGCTGAATTGTGTATTTTTCTATTTGCCAGGTGATATGTAATTAGAGACTCTTATTTATCTCTCATGTACAGCGATCACTTTGAACAACAGAGTATGAGATAGTACACAGTTTACAGCCACTGAAAATTCATATTGAAGATATATAGTCAATCATAATATAGAGATGTATTATTTATGACACAGTACATGCTACTAAAATGGATATTACAAATGAATGATAAAATATTCAAATATAAATACACTTTTTCAGATAACCAATATGTTCATGTCTATTATACAAAGGAAAATCTTCATGCAAAGTGTTCCTCAGAAAATCAACTTCTTCTGTCTTCCTGTAATTTCAACTCATGATAAATACTATCACTTTTCACCAAACAATGCTAACATTGGGTCCTTTCCTTCCTTCACAACAGAGATTGTTAGACCAAGCTTCTCTAATTCCTTTAATTCCTTTTTCGGGGAACTTTGGATGCCCCTCTCTTTCTCACAATGAAGCAACCTAATACTGGGAAAATAACCTTTCTTGCTGGCAAATATGATTCCCTTGTTCCATGAAAGTAGCAATCTGGAGCGCAAGGCCCAAACAGCATCAGAGTATGCGCCGAGTTAAAAACAGGTTAAGTCTTGTTCTTGACATAAAAAATAAATAAGAAAGGATAAAACTAATCACAGAGCCAAAAAGACTGCAACATACAGCTCTGAAAACAAAGTTAGGAAAAAAACATCCACCTCTCCATCCGCCCACCACTGATCAAACCGCATCACATCTGTGAATGGGGAAGAAACTATTGCTGTTATCTTCAAATGCTTTAGAGAACAGGAAAAGACAATAAACAAGTTTTAAAATGTTACCATTCATTTTAAAATGCATCGTCAGATAAGCAAAGAAGAAAACAAGATGAACACTAGAGATGAGCTCAAAGTAATTTTACAGACACTCACTGGTTCAGGGCAGGAGAAGAGGTGTGAGGTTACTTTAGTTAGGAGTATTAGGAAAGGCCTTTCTGGTATCTTGATTTTTAATCTTAGGAGTTAACAAAGACAAGGAATTAGATGTGAAAAGAGAAGACTAGTTACTGCCTTTTCCATACTTTAGTCCATCTATGCTCAGTTGAACACTTGTCTATGTTTTAATGTCCCTGACATTGTGTGTCTTATGACTGCTCCTTGCTGAGGGAGTTCCGTGTTCAGGTAACCCTGCCCACCTGGAGACATGCAGAGGGAACGATGCCAGGGCCCTGATGGTTAGGCAAACCAATGAAGAACTGTTCATGAGACGTAAATAGAATGTCGCAGGATTTTGTGGCATAAAAATGTTACACTTCTTCCATCTGGTAAGGTCAAGAAATAAAACTCATTAATTGTAAAGCATGATTGTCAACTGTGGAAAAACCATCTCAGAAAATAGATTGGAGGGCTCTTTTGTGGCCACGGCCCAATCATCAGTGGTCCTGATGGAACAGACAATAAAAATGGATCTCTAAAAAATGACAAGCAGTTAGATCCTCAAAGTTAAGATGCTTTAGAATGACCTTAGACAAATTTATTTTGCTTCTGGTTTGTATTTTTATGTGCAAACAATAGTGATGTAGTAAAAATTACTATCTTAATTCATATTCCTAATTAATAACTTTAATTGAAAAACACTTGGAGCATGTAGGAAAACTGATACAAAAGAACAGTATCAAAATGTAATTGTCAATATCACTTATATTTAATAGCATGTAAAACAACAGCTCATTTTAAAATCAATGATTTTTTAGATATTAAGAAGTTATGGCTCTTTCCTTGGCTGGTTATGAATAATGAGCAAGGCCGATACAGTCCCAGCATTTAAAGAACTTTCACTCTTGTGGAGAATAGAAATAATGTTACTGAGTAAATGAAATAAATTGGTAATTACAGGTTGTGATAATTGCTAAGAAGACAAAACTAAAAGCAGTTGGGCAAAGTTTATGTAAGGGCTTTGGGAGTTACAGGCTGGGCTGACAGATCATGGGCGGTGCAGACTGTCAGAGAAAGCTTGCTGGAGGACACAGTTACTAAACTAAGGTTTAAAGGATGAAAAGTGCGTTATGTGGTGAGTAGTAGGAGAGCATTTCAAAGAAAGGAATAAGCAGGTACAAAATAAAATGGTTAGGATTTCCTGGGGATGGAAGTATCTGCAAGCTGTGGACACCAAATAAAGGAGAATTGGTGAGAAAGCGGTTGGTTGAAACCTAGGTGAATTTCATGTAAGGAAGATCAAGTAAAGGTTTTGAGCTAGAAATGAAGAATTTGTATTTCACAGTAACTGTAAATGGAAGGCACTGAGGGGTCCTGACTGAAGAAGCATCTCTAAAATTATGTTTTAAAAATATTGCTCTATATAGCCTTAAGAAGATGGACCGACAAGCGAGTAATCAAACTATAGGGTCAGTCAGAAAGTTGTGGCACAGGTATGAGACAAATCATGGTTTAAACTAGGATAGCTACAGTGAACATGACAAGATAGAACTCAATTCCACTTACAGATTTGGTAGTAAATTAATGAGATTTTTATGGATCATATAGAGGTTGAGAAGAAACCAAGGATGAATTTGACGTTCCTAGTTTAAGCAATCAATTGTCTAACACTACCAGTTCTAGAAATAGTAAGAGCAATAGATGAAGTGGTGGGCAGATAACAAATGACATTCAAGGATTTAGTTTTGAGGATGTTATGATAGAATAAATGTCAATTATCCTACATAAATTCTGGACGTGAATTTGGATGAAATCTGGAGTTCAGAGAATTCTGCGAATAGCGGAGTTGTTTTATAAATAAGGAAGCTGTCACACTATGGGTAGGGTTAATAAAGGAACACGAAACAACAAAGAGACTTCAAACACCTGGAGCTAAGAGAAAGGGATTTAGATAACATAGATTCACGAGGAGGTAGGGGAAACTCTTCCAACTAAAGGCAGCTAACAGTAATAAGATATGACATGACCCATTGGATTTTACAATGTGGAATCACTGAGATTCTTTAAATAGAATTTGGGTGAATGGTGGGAGATAAAAGTTGAATGAAATGTGAGCCAGTTGTGACAAAATATGCTGAGGACTCTTTCAAGAAGTTTGGCTATGAAGAAGTGGATAGCCCTGGAGAAATTCAAAGCCTTGACATATAAACTGCACATAGTAGCAAGACTCGGAGTGATGGATGTTAATGACATTCGGTGTAGAGAGTATCCATTCAGCTGGATGGAGAAAAAGAAAGTGTCTAAATATAGGCTAGGAGGATGAATGCAGAGATATTTTCTCCCCTGAATTTCTACTAAAGAAGTTTGGCTTTTTGAGGTTGCTTATAACCTAAGTTTTAAATTGAGTATTGCTAATGTTAGGAGAGAATGTTTCAAGTTTGCCATCCACGTGGAACCTCATGCCATATTTCCATGTTTTGCCTCTTTTTAAGTCATTTTGGAAGGACTTACTTATGGTAGTCATTAATAGCCCAGTGGAAAGCAATGACATTTTGAGGATTTGAGTGGGGGCGGGGCACATACCTTGAAGGCTGATACTGGACCTTGAAGGGCAATACTTTTGCAACTGTAAAAGTTGCATTTTCCAAGGGCTACAGTGTTAAGAGGGAGTCCATAAATTTTTACCAAGAAAAGTTTATATTATACTCACTTTGTATCCACTGAATTTTAGATAGCAAAAGATATAAAAACAGATACAAGTTATCATTTTAATAGTTACATAATATGCAACAAATACATTAGATATACATATCAAACCAACCTAATGAATATAATGATTGGCTAAAAAACAAAGCTCATACCCCTCATTGATACAGAATGAAACAAACTAAAAACAGTAAGAGTTGTGTACATCAGCCAGAGATTGAAACTGAGATAAGTTGGCCATGTTTCTTTGGTCATGGTCATAGCTTATTTCATATGTTTACAGTAAAAAAACGACATAACTGATACTTATCTCTTTTAGTATAAAACAAGTTAAGCATAAATAACCACAGTAGAAGATGAGTCAAGAATTACACTCAAATTTATAACAATTTGTAAACTTATTTAAGCTACTTTTACCACCATTTCTAAATCTTTGCATGGATATTTTAGGATTTCTTTTTTAAATAAAAATAGTAGTTTCTGAGTTTGAGAGAGTAGTAAGGAAAATTGGTCAATAATAATGTTTAATGACAGGAAAATGAGTATAGCAAAACCTTTCCTTTTCATCTTATAATTGCTAAGAGTATCAAAGACAATAATAGGGCTTTGAAATTTAGTAGTTAGATACAATTTGTTAGACACAGTAAGGAAACATTGTTTAACAATAGCCATCCACTTGTGAGAAAAATACTTTTTCTTTATGAAAGCTTGCTTCCTCAAGTAGTATTAATGCTAGTGAAATTTTGCCAAAAGACACACCTTAGAAAGTTTAATTTGTTATTTTTGTCAAAGATATAAATACCACCAATTTATGCTGGCTTCTATCTTTTTTGAAAGGTGAAATAAAGCTACACTGAAAACAAACATAACACTGCTTTTTAAAGTTACAAGAATGAATACATGGTGATACTCAGCATTATCTCAGATTACAGAACACTTCGTTTATCAATATATAAAATCTTTCACAAGAAGTTACAAGAGTAGAATAAGGTGTTTCCACTTCATATTTTTTATTTCATTCTCTTTTGAGCCTACAGTGTAATAAACTTGTTTTTAATTGGAAGAACTGATCTTGTAATATTCCACATTTAACCTTAAACTACTCCTTACCCAATTAAGTGTAACCAGATAAAACTAAAGTAACACACTGAGAACTGGCAAGCTTCACACCTATCTGAAAAGGTAAAGGCAAATAAAATTGTGATCACTGTGGAGAAAAAGATGAAAAAGAGCTGAAGGAAGGTAGCTGAATCAAGGGTAATAACTAGGAATGTCTATGGGCCACATGAACATCAGGTGTGACAAGGCTGATATCACAGGCATCTCTTTGATGAGCTTTTTTTTTGATTCTATGTTAATGATGGCCACAAGCTGCCTGATCATAGAGACAAATAATTGAGAACCTCTGCAATAAGACCCATCTTTATAAACACATAAAGAGTTGCAGAGAAAATAGAGTTTAATTTAGAATCACTGAAGTAAAGATTACAAAATCATTTTTGTTTTGTACCTAGTCTGTTTCAGTAAGATCTTAAATAATCCCAACAATCAGATAAACATACATCGTTAAATTAATGCATTTAATTAAACACATTGCTTGCCAATTTTTTCTCACTGCTACTGTTCTTTCTTTCCCCCTCTCCAAAACATGCAAGTCCTTGGAGCATGTTTTGGACAAAACTGCTTGTTATACAAAGGAAAACTCCTCATGCAAGTTAGACATGAACTTACAGAAGAAGAACAATTTTGTTTAGTTAGCACACTAATGAAATATGCACGACTAGAACTATCCCCAGCAACTTGTTATCAGTCTTATATTCTTTAATCATGACAAATTCAGAAACTTCAAACATTATAAGAAAAGTGGCATAAATTGGAGAAACGAGTAAGTGAATACTTTATTGGAATACTGGGCATCACAGAGTCCTATCTCTTCAATGTATTTTTTTCAAGGGCAAATAGTTTAGTGGAAAGTTTTGGGCACAGAGCTAATAGGCATAGATTGTGCTTTTTTCTAGGCAAAGGAACAAAGCGAAGTTGATCAATTTATCTAACTTTTCTGGAACAACCCCATCTTATTAACTTTCTGCAAGTAATAATGGGTATTTCATCCTAAATGACCTATGAAAGGGTTCCGACTATGTGTTGGTAGAGGAGAAAGAACATACAAGGTGTGTTTCGAAGCTGCCATTTGTGCAACATGAATAGGAGCGATGCAAAGCTGAGGCTTGGGCCTGGGAGGCAGAAGGTCTGGGATTCCAGTCAGTTACGCCAACAACAGCCTGAGGGACTGCACACACTCTTCTCACTCAGCCACAACTACCTCATCTAAAAATATGGTTTGTACCGAATGAGAAAGAGAGGGCACATGTAATGAACACTTGATTACCATTCCTTTCCATCATCTAACTTTAGTTCTAAAATTTCATAATACTAAAAACTAGGCTGGAAGTGAGCCCTACTTATTTACTTTCCTATTGTGTTATGGTTTCTACCATTTAAATTGCAATACTGGTGCGTGTTCAGTTGAACATGCTTTTGAGTGTGGTTTTCCGGTTCTGTGGTGAAATGGCTACATATACACTCTGTCATCCATTTCCCTATGGAAACAGAGGATGAAAAGTAGAACTGTTTCTTGAATAATTTATTATGTTTGTTAGTACATGATGGCTGAATACAATGATTGCATTCATTATGGGATGTTGGTACATAAACATAATAGATCTTAATTCTTCTTTAATCCTCTTACCTTTCTTTCCCTTTTCCCTACCTCCATCTCTAGTTGTCTTTCCCATTTGTAAAGTATTTCTCTCCCTATTTTATATTATCTACTTTTATTTTGATATTTAAATTATCTATACTTGGGGTTTCTCAAATGACAGAAATCATGCCATATTTAGGCTCGTGTTATCAGTCTTATATTCTTTAATCATGACAAATTCAGAAACTTCAAATGTTGTAAGAAAAATGACATAAATCAGAAAAATCAGTGAGTGAAGGCTCTCTATTGGAATACTGGGCATCACAGAGTACTTATCTCTTTAATATATTCTTTTCAACAGCAAACAGTTTTATGGAAAGTTTTAGGGACAGGGCTACTGTGCCTAAATTTCTGATTTATTTTGCTTAGAATTACATTATCAAGATATATCCATTTTTCTACAGATGACTCAAAATATATCCTTCTTTATGGCTGAGTACTACTCCATCATGTTTAAATAACACATTTTCTTTCTTTCTCCATTATTATATTGACTGGCATATAGAGGCTGCATGTAATATTTAGCTATTATGAGTTTTCCTGCTATGTACATGGGTATGCATGTATCATTGTAATATAATTTCTCTAACTCTAGTTACATAATCTATTGTACTGGTAAGTAGGTTTTACATATGTAGTACTTACTTGTACTTATGTACTTGGTTGCTGGTACGTATTAAGTAGAATTTAATGAATTGAATGGTAGAATATATTTTTATTCTAGTGGCATATCTAGTGTATTTGAGCTCTTGAGAAGATAACTCCCTCATATGATAAAATAATCATCAGTAACAGCATACAGTCATCGTTGTTTTCATGAGTTGTTCTTTGGGATTTTATTCAAAATGAGTAAAGTATCTTATTCATACACTAAAATTTGGCAGCTAAAAAACTACTATGACCTGTAGCTCATACTTGGTTTTGCAATTTTATAAATTCAACCATAAAGGATATCACATAATAACAAAGAACAACTGACTTCACATATCTCTAGTTCTATTGCTCCCTTTTTGTCATCACTGTAAATTAATGTTCAATTGGGATTACAGAAGTATGTAATACCACACATGGGATTAAACGTGGAATTACACCATGCTGCATGGGTGGGTCACGTGAACTTCAGTCAGAACAATTCTACATTACTGTAAATAAAAGTACCCCAGACCAAAGAATATAGTTTCGTCTCTCTATGGAGAGGCTGACCATAGAATTGGGATTTCCCTAAATTAACTTCCACGTAAAATAATTTTGTAAGAAATACTTACAAAATAAAACAAAGTCACATGTGTAAATACTGCATCGTCTCCCTAGTGTAAGTAACTGAAAGACTCAATAAGATACAAAATTCCCGATAAACATGGGGGAAAGGTCCTGAAGTCCAATGGTGCTTTTATTCTTTCATTTGATTGGTTTAAGTCTCTTTTCTATTATTTGATTGCAATATATGAGAAGATAGGAACAGCTCTTTTCAAAAACAGGGGACATTTCGGTAGCCATGGTTGGTTTCTTGTTCTCTGACTTGAAGGCCTATAATGCTTTCACTCTTTTGTTTTATCT